>JAOTOM010004680.1:167500-397681 GCA_034440615.1 Ashinkailepas kermadecensis | reverse complement strand
GTCTTCGCACGTTCATAATTATGGCTGACTAAATTTTGTTGGTCGGGATGACGTAAATATTTTCTAAATGCTCTCTTGCGGCTATTGCTCGGGATACTTCTATCGACCACCATGGGACTGGTGTTCTTTTTGTGAAAGGTTTTGTTAGTGGAATGGCGGTTGGAGCTGCTTCGAGAAGTGTTTTGGTAACTTGGTTGATGTTTTCGACGGGAGAAATGTTGGGGTTGTATTGAATATGTGAAAGTTCCTGAAAAGTTGTCCAATCGGCCTTCGAGATTTTCCAGCGAGGGACAAAACTTGGTGTCGTATCTGCCGCAGTTGAAAATGTGGGTGTTAATTTAATGGGGTAATGATCGCTGGCATGAATATCAGTGTCTATGGTCCAATCATAATCATTGGCCAGAGTCTGAGAGCATAGTGATAAATCAATAGCTGTTTCTGTATTATGTCCAAGGTGAAAAAAGGTTGGTTCTCCGGTGTTCAGTAATACTAAATTATGTCGGTCTAAAATTTGTTCAATGATGCGGCCGCGAGTGTCTGGAAGTGTGCGTGTTCTATCCCACGCTGGGCTATGGGCGTTAAAATCGCCAAGTCAAATGAAAGGATTCTTGAATTGTGTTATGAGGTTGTCTAATTGTATTAAAATGTTTGTGTTATCTGTTTGTGGTGGAATATAAATCGAACATACATCCACATTACTGCCATGCAAACGCAAAGTACAAGCTATGGCTTGTAGAGGTGAATTCAGTGTAATTTGTGTATGTGTAAAATCATTGTTGATGTACAGTCACTGCGATGTGGTCCACGGACCTCATCGCGACGGTACAGTGAGTAATTTGAAAGATTGAAATTATAGGTATCGGTGGGTAAGAACGAGGTTTCCTGAAGAGCGATGAGAATAGGTGTGAGAATACTAAAGAAAGCTTTCATTTCGGCCCATTTGGATAATAGACTATGGCAATTCCATTGGATAAATATGGTCATTGGTGCGAATTAATATTTGTTGGCACCTTTCGGTGCCTGGCGCAGCCACGATTGGAGTTCAGGTGGGTTCGTATGTTGAGTGCGGCCGGCGGTGGTTGGCTCGCTCGAGCCGTCCTGCCGACCAGTGACCTTGGAGGCCGATTCACGTCGGCCGGCCATTGCCGCGGGGGATGCCCGCCGGCTGGGAGTCGGTTGGGTCACGTGGTCGCCGGCTTGTACCGGGCGCCCCGGGTTCCGTTGGTGCGCCACCGAAGTGGCTCGCGTTTCCCCGGCAGCCGAATGGCTGCGGGGTCTGGAATTCCTTGTGGAATTTGTTGGCGTTTGTTTGGTCGGAATGGTCTGTGTGTTGGGAGCCGGGGTGGTTTGTGTCGGAGTGGTCTGGGTGTTGGCAGCCAGGGTGGTTGGTGTCTGTGTGGTCAGTGGAGTAAGTTTTTTTTAAGTGGAGCTAAACCTGGAATAATATCTGTTTGCATCGAGATGGAAGTAGTGGTGACGCGACGTGTCGGGGAGCAACGGTGGCCACCTGAGCGTACGTTTTCGCTGATGGGAAGGTGGCCTCGACAGACCGTCGGGCCTGGAGGTATGACACCCCGGTCGTGGCCTTCACAGCGCATACCTCCTTCTCCTTGCGCCAAACTGGGCATTGATTGGAAGTGGTGAGGTGATCGGATGTGTTGCAGCTGAGGCAGTGGGCAGGCTTGGAGCAGGTGGATTCGGGATGAGGTGTTTCGCCGCACTTAGGGCATCGGGCTGGTTGGCGACATGTCTTGCTGCCATGGCCGAAGCGCTGACAGTTAAAACAGCGGAGAGGATTAGGAATAAAGACACGGACTTGGAATCGTAGGTATCCGGCGATTAGGGTCTTGGGAAGATTGGTAGAATTGAAGGTAAGGACAAGGAGGCTCTTATCACGTTTTTGACCGTCTTTAAATGAGGTAATGCGGTGGACGTGGGTCACCCCCTCCAGCCTGAGCTCCGTCTGGATTTACGCTTCAGTCATGAAGCGGAGCTCCGGCGCGAAGACGGTGCCCTTGGTGGTGTTGCAGTTGGAATGGAGAGTGATGGTGACGGATTTTCCACAAAATGTGGTGGTGCGGAGGAGGGCTTTGGTTTGGGCTCGGGATTGGGTTTTAATGACCAAGGTTCCGTTGGCAGGGGCTTCAATGTCGGGATTGGCTAGGGAGCAGATGGCAAGGAGTTGTTTAGTCGGCCAAAAATCGTTGATACGGCGGAAGGAAACGGATTCCTCGACAGGCTTGACTACAATGTAAGAGCACTGTCGAGGTAGGGTTCAATGGGCTGGATGGGTTCAGGTTGTGAGGGCGTGGTCTGGTTCGAGCGTAGGTCAGCGGCGTGAAGGGTGATGGTCTGGTCTGGATTCTGAGGCGAGGTCTAGGTCTTGGGACGAGCAGGGTTCGGCGAGGTGCAAAGGGCGTCCATGGCGTCATCAAGGGGAATTGTCCGGCGCGGGTCATCAATGGTCGAATTCAGTGAGGGAACATCAGAGGCCAAGTCCGTGTTCGTGCGATGGTCGTCGGGTGTGGTCAGCGGAGGAAATTCCGAATCAGAGTCCTGTGGCGAGCTGGGGTCGGTGCCTTTCTTCCTCTTTTTCCCCATCATGGGGAAAAACACCCTACCAAACGAAATCTAAATAAACACGCAGAACAAAGGAAACGAAAATACGACGATGACGAAAACGGGTGGGGTGACGGGTGTCACCCCACTAGAAAAGAAATGAGAAAAGAGCGACGGGTGTCGCCCCACGAAAATGAAAAATAGGAAAACTGCAATAACAAGCAGTAAGAAAGCAGCGGAGTGATCAGCCGGCTCTGGACCAACCTGTAGACGAGTTGAAGGTGCAGAGTGGTCTAGAAGTTGGTGGTGAAGAGTAGCAAGAAGTCTGAAGTGAAGATGGTGAGTTGATGGCAGGCTGGTCTTGCGAGATACGTCCACTATAGCACGACACACCACGAGCAACGAGCGACGACTTGATGGCGTGAGAGTCAACCGGCAACTGTAAGAAGAAGTGAAATGTCGAACAAAAACCGGCGTACCTATACGCTACACGTGCGCGAAGTGGCTGAACTCCTTAGTGGAAATTTCTGCTGGTTATTCCAGACGGAAATTGTGCAGTGATTGGACAGTGATTGCACAGTGATAGGACGCCTGGAAAACTGAGTGAGTGAAGAAGTGACAGCGCCTTTCTCTATATTGACTACCCTTGCATCAATCATCAGCTACTGCCCGTGGTTAGTCTTCTTTCCGACACTGCAGTGGAGAAGGCTGACGGACTGATGCCTTGGTGCCGCTCGGAATTCCTGTGCCTCATAAAGTCATAAAGTCATAAAGTGTTAAGGCTTAATAAGAGCCACAGGGGCCCATCTGGGTTAAGCCTATCTAGAAAAGGTACTAGAAATGTACATATTCTCACCCCAATCAATCCCTAATCCCAAGTTCCTTGGAAGCTATATATCCCAGCCTATCTAGCATCATCCACTTGCTATTGCATAACACCCTCAACAATTGCAAGCTCCTCCCATCATACCCATTGTGCTACCATAGCCCCTGCTTAAAGGGGTCTGTGCCATGCACATTTAACATAAATATTATCCCCTCCATCCAAATTAGAAATCAAAAACAAGATTTTCCTGCCTAAAAAATTTGTCCACCCTACTTTTAAATACATTCAATGAGGAACTCCCCACAACATCAGCAGGCAGCCCATTCCACTGATCAACAACCCTTTGACTGAAGACCTGCTGTCGCTTAACTGTCCTACACCTCAACTTGTCTAACCTGAGTTGGTGACCCCTGTGTGATACTTTAAACTGAAGAGCACCATTTAAATTGACCTGATCTAGTCCTTTAACAATTTTGTACATTTCAATCATGTCCCCCCTTAATCTCCTATACTTGAGTGAGTACATATCTAATGCCACAAGCCTTTCTCCATATTCTAAGCTACCTAGTCCACTGATGAGTTTAGTTGCTTTGCGTTGCACTCTTTCTAACTTGTCTATATCTTTTTCTAGGTAGGGGCTCCAAGCTTGCACAGAATATTCCAAGTGGGGTCGCACATATGCTAAGTACAGTTTTTTCATGACTTCCTTGCTCTTATACATCACACTTCTATTAATGAGTCCCAGCATTCTGAGTGCCCTGTTCCTAGCTGAGCTACATTGCCTAGCCTCCAGCAATAGTGTTCTTCATAGTCTATCTACAGCTCTACCAGTTATCATCATGCACACGGACATCATCAGGCTGCTGTTATCAATCGCCTTTGTTCAAATTTTAACCGCCTTCACGTCCCCCGGTCACCCGAGCTCGCAACGGGCACGCAGCCGTCCCGTCCGTGACGTCATCACCGCCGCGGCCTTGACCGCCTCCGGCAGTCACCAGCTCACGCTCCCCTCGGCCAACCCGACCGAGGGGAGCGTCGCCGTTATAAAAACAGCGCCCAAGAAAACACACCGGGGCAGGCGCGGCGCCAGGGGCGGCAGAAGACGCGGATCGCGGGGCGGAATAAGCCACGTGGCAGCTCAACAGCGCAAAGGACAGCTCCACCTGGGACTCATAAATGCACAATCTATAAAACCTAAGCTACTTGAGCTACACAACGACCTTCATTCTTACTCTCTAGACCTAGCTGTGGTGACTGAGACCTGGCTGCGACCTAGCACCCCCACGCGTCTCATTAACTTCCCCGGTTACCAAGTGAAACGCGCGGACCGGCCCGACTCTAGTGGTTACAGTGGGGTGGCGATTATCGCCAAGTCAGCACAAACTATTACCGTTTTGAAAATTTCTACGCCTCCGAACTCGAGCTCCAAACTAGAATCACTGGGCCAAAGTCAAAGGGAAAAGCGGAAAGTATTTCATTCTAGCGGCAATCTATCGGCCTCCTCGTAACACTCTTCCTGCCTTAAATGATGACTTCGCTGAGATCGAAAGACAGGTTCAATTGGCGACACTCAACTTTACCGGCACTTTCTACCTCGCAGGTGATCTAAATTGTAACCTTCTCGACACGGCTAATAGCTCCAGCAAAACACACCTGCTTGAGTTCATCAGCAACTATTCACTTACCGTGACAGTGCAGCGCCCTGCATTCGCCACAGGCTCTTTATTGGATGTCATCATAACAAACTCGCCCATCTCTGTCGGCAGAACCAGAGTGAGTTTCTGCCACTACAGTCCTCACAAATTTATCATATGTTCCATTAAAGTAAACAGGCCTGCCTCAGTTAACACCGTGATAAAGTCAATTTCTTACGGACGAGTAGATACCTCGGGACTGACCCTTGACCTTGATGAGATCGACTGGGTCCAGGTCACTGGGCGCATCTTAGTAACTGACAAATGGGACACCCTGCTGAAATTGCTGACATCTATTCTCGACGAGCACCCGCCACTCAGAAACATCAAAATTCGGAACCCAACAGCACCACATATCAGCGAAGCTACCGAACAGCTCATGCACCGGCGAAATGTAGCTTTGCATTTGCAAGATAGAAGCACATACAAAGTACTTAACAAACAAGTTCGCTCAGCTATTAGAGATGACTGTAGGGACGATATTAGCAGAAAGATAGCTCAGAAAGGCCCATCAGCTGCGTGGCGTGCTCAGAAAGGCCCATTATCGACACCAAAAAGGCTGTCATAGAGTTCAACCTCAGGTCCTACCTGAGCAGCTAAATCAATACTTTGTTAGTGTCGGACCTAAGGTATCAGAACAGATAAACAGATACCATATAGACAGGCCAGAGAAATATACATGGAAACCCACCCAAAAGTGTCCTATGCAGGCACAGTAAAAGGGACACTACCTGCCACCACTCACCGGGAGCCTCCCAGTGCTTCCCAGTTTCTATCCCAGCTTAGCAACCTACTGACATCCTTTGGCCTCGTGTGCAACTTGCCGGAACGATGCCTGGCCTCTAGTGCTGAAGCAACTTGCTCCCAAGAGGCAGAGGCTGAAGCCCCCCTTAAAGCGCCAGAAACGGGCAGCTGTGCCGCCGGTGCAGCCCTGACCCCCTCCGTGACGGTGCCTGTGAAGCACCAAGTGAAGGCGAAGAGCCTAAAACCCCCGCATCACCGGCGCCCCTGCCGTTGCGACAGGGACTGCTCCGCTTGCTGGCCTCACTAGTCGGCGGGCGGGATTCCATCGCCCCTGTGACCGAGACCAGTGCGTCCTTTCGCCATCCACCAGTGGAACCACCCAAGGACCGGGCTTCCAGGGTGGAGGTCATTCCTAGAGCGCCAGATCTCGGAGCTGCGGGTCGGTCAGCCCGGCTCCACCCACAGGGAGCACCTACTGGTGCCAAGTCCAAAGGACCATCACGCCCAGCGACACCATCATCCTCGCCAACACCAGAACGACAGATGGGTCCACCACCCACACCACCCAGCCTTGGTGAAAACCGTACACCAGGTTCTTCACCAGCAACTTCTAGCCGAACCATGAAGCGACCACCTCCATGGGAGGTGTCGCCTACGGATGGGGACATACCGCGAACCCGACCGCGGAGGGTCGCGTCCTGGGATCGCACAATCCCAGAACGACAGCCGACTACTACTTTGAGTAAAGATCTGACTACCCTGGGAGTGGCCACCTATGTCTGGTGGAAATTCTGAACCTGGCTGCAATATCTCTTCTAGTCAAACCTTAAATGTACCCCAAGCAGTCCTTTTTGCAATGGAACTGCAGAGGTTTTAGGAACAGCGCCCAGGAGATCCAATTAATTTTAAATCAGCACTGCCCTCTCGCTATATGTCTTCCAGAGAGCAAGCTGCGACCTGACCTCCCTTGTAACTTGAAGGAGGACTCCGTTTTCCGGAAAGACCGAGTGACTGATACTGTTGCACATGGTGGGGTCATGCTGGCTGTTTACCATAGTGTCGGAGCATACGAGGTCGTGCTGAAGACAGACCTCCAAGCAATAGCAGCTCGCATCCAATTAAGTCACATTTCTATAACGGTATGCTCGATCTACCTAGCTCCTGGGACTGCTTTTACCCGTGATCAGCTCGCCCGGTTAGTTTTAGAACTGCCCTCACCCTTTTTAGTTCTAGGGGATTTTAACTCTCACCACACAGTGTGGGGTTGCGATAGCATGAACACGAGAGGTCGCGTCTTGCAGGATTTTATCATGGAGGAATCCTTATGTATCTTAAACACTGGCACTCGCACCCACTTTGTGATGCCATCCGGCCATTCCTCGGCCCTGTATTTGAGTCTTTGTAGTCCACAGCTGGCACAATATCTCGATTGGTCTGTGTCTGATGATCCTGTGCGTAGTGACCATTTTCCAATCTGGATCACATATCGAGGGAACACATCACTGAATACTAGACCCCAGCGGTGGAACCTACGCAAGGCTGACTGGGATATATTTGAAAGTCAACTCAAGGACGTATTCTCTACTCCATCTGGACAAGAACCACGCTCAATAGATAGGTTTTCATCGCTGCTCCTAGAAGAAACAACAGGGTGCATGCCAAAAACGCCCGGGTCCCCCCGTCGAACCCCTGTCCCATGGTGGACCACAGAATGTCGAGACGCCATTCGGGCACGACGCCGTGCATTCAAAACATTTAATCGCGACAGTACCACAACCAATCTTATTTTGTTTCGTAAGGCGAGAGCGAAGGTACGTCGGATCATTTCGGAAGCCAAGCGCGAATCGTGGAAGACCTATGTCAATACCCTGAATCGGTCTAGCTCCTCGTCACAGGTGAAAAGAAAAAAGAATAGCTCCTCGTCTCGAGTGAAAAGAATGTCCGGTACATGCTGTTCAGTTCCTCTCCCTGTGTTGCGGATAGCAGACCAGGACGTAAGTCACCCTGCGAAAGTTGCGTACGAGATTGGTCGTGCTCTATCCCACAAAAAGTCCAGGCAGCACTGCTCATCCTGAATTCTTACGCCACAAAGCTGTATGCGAGTCGAAGCCAGTTGATTTTACCACCTCCGTGTGCCATTCATACAATCGCCGTTTTACCATGCAAGAACTCACTTTTGCCATCGCATCCCTCCGGACTACGTCCGAGGGGCCGGACGGTATCCATAATGACATGCTGAAACGCCTTCCACCCTGCGCTTTTCTCGCCTCTTTCAACTCCTTGTGGGTCGGGGGCCATTTTCCCTCCTCTTGGCGAGAAGCTATTGTGATCCCTATTGTGAAACCAGGAAAGACTGGCCGTGACCCCTTGCATTATCTCCCCATCTCGCTAACATCATGCCTTTGTAAGCTCATGGAGCGTATGATAAATGTTCGCCTCAGTGGTTTCTGGAGAAAGAAGGCATCCTCACAGGCTCGCAGTGTGGGTTCAGGAAAATTCGTAGTGCCCTAGATCATGTTTTACGACTAGACACAGAAATAAGACACAACTTCATGCAAAATAGGCACGTAGGAGCAATTTTCTTTGACATTGAGGCTGCTTATGACGCTGTGTGGCGATACGGAATACTGAAGAAAGTGTGGAACCACGGGATACGTGGACCTATGGGAACCTTTTTACAAAACTTTATGTGTGACCGTACTTTCCGTGTCCGCGTGGGAAATCATATGTCTGCACGTTTTGTCCAGGAGAACGGCGTCCAACAGGGAAGCGTACTTCGCGTTCCGTTGTTCGTAATTTTGATCAATGACATTGAAAACGGTCTATTACCAAGTATTAGAAGGTCACTTTTTGTTGCTGACTTGGCTATTTGGTCATGTGCGGCACGATCACCATCCATGGAAAGACAGCTTCAGACGGTTGTAGCCTGTCTTGAAAAGTGGACGATTATGAACGGCGTTCGATTTTCTACTTCCAAAACCGTGTCTGTCCACTTTTGCCGACGTCGTCGGCACTGTCCAGAGATGGCAATTAAGTTATATGACCAGCAAATACCTGTGAAGCCAGCGACTCGCTTTCTCGGCGTCATTCTGGACAACCGGCTATCGTACCGCGACCATTTGAACACATTGCGAGATAGGTGCTTCTGAGCAATGAATATTATGAAATGTGTTTCACGAACTAACTACGGAGCTGACAGAGCAACGCTTTTAATGTTATATCGATCTCTTATCCGCTCGAAGCTCGATTATGCATCTTTTGTATATGACGGTGCCAGTAGCTCCGTGAAGCGGAAGCTTGATACAGTACACCACACAGCATTGCGCATCGCCACAGGGGCATTTCGGACGTCACCAGGCGCGAGTATTCTAGCGGAGGTCCACGAGCCATCCTTGGCAAGCAGACGCGAGAAGCTGGGACTCAGGTACGCGATAAAGCTGAGGAAATTTCCAGCGCATCCCACCTACAAATCTGTTTTTTTTTGCACACCGCATGCTGTCGATTTTCCGTGGGCGAAGAGGTGAAAGATTACGACCATATTGCGTCAGAATCCGCTCGTTACTTCAAGAGGCCGACATCCCACTACGAGGCGTGGCGAGGATCAAATACATGCAAATTCCACCATGGGAACTCGCCTCACCCAAAATTGATCTGTCCCTCGCGACTGTCAAGAAAGGGCATACTGTCCCAGAACTTTTCAGAGCAGAAGCTCTAGAGCTACTAGAATTATATCGCTCCTACTCTCATACATACACTGACAATCAATGGAACTTGGTGTGCATTCGTATGTCAGACAGCAACGAGATCTTTTAGCCTACCACAACATGCCTCTGTTTACACTGCTGAGTTAGTTGCGATCATTAAGGCCTTATGTTTTATTGAGGTTGGAGGTGAAGTCCTACATCTTATTATAACTGACTCGTTGAGTAGCCTTAGGGCTCTTCAGTCCATGTACCCATCAAACCAGTTTGCTCAAGATATCCTAGAACGATTGACGGAATTGGGCAAAGCAGGTAAGAGGATCATCTTCTGTTGGGTACCGAGCCATACCGGTATCACCGGAAATGAACTGGCCGACGCTGCTGCCAAGCGTGCCGCGCAGTCACATAGGACTCGAGCGTTGCCCCTCCCCGCCAGTGATTACTACTCAAAAGTAAATGCTTTCCTCCAAGGAAAGTGGCAAGACAGCTGGAATCGTCAGGTTTTAAACAAACTTCGATCCATAAAACCGATTCTGGCACCGTGGACGTCATCACTAAACTAATGTAGGAGAGAAGAGGTGATTCTGGCACGCCTGCGCATAGGGCACACATATGCAACGCACGGTTACCTTCTGAGAAGGGAGGCGAAGCCACGCTGTTCCAGATGTGGTTCACATATGACGGTTCGCCACATATTGTTTTCTTGCCCCAACTTCACAGTGGACCGAAGGCGTCACTTCGGTTCCAATTTCGATAAATTATCGTACTGTGATGTTTTAGGTGACAATTCGGAGATCGTCCAAACAGGTGAACTATATCGATATATATCGGCTGCTCAGGTACATGTAATATATCCATTCCAAAAATAGACCCATGCCGCAAAGCGGAATGCTGTGAAAAGTGAGATATGGGCGCTACATAACCAGTAGCAGTTGATGCGCCCCTAAGCCCAAATAATCAATCAATCGGACCTAAGGTATCAGCAGAGGTCAAACGCCAGGCAAGCATGCCTGAACACACACCTCCCAGTTGCCGGCTATCGCGCGTCTCTATCAGCTCCTATAAAGTATCACCCATATCCCTCGAACAGCTAACCAAAATCATTATGGACATCGAGGAGCACTAGTGCTTGCGGACCCGACGGGATCTGTATTAAGGTTATCAAATTTCTGTTCTTTTTATCGGAGAAGTGCTGCTCGACATATAAACACATGCCTGACTACAGCTGATATCCCCTCCACTTGGAAACAGTCAATAGTAACTCCAATTCACAAATCAGGAGATCCTTCGGATCCCTCTAATTTTAGGCCCATCTCATTGGTTCCGGTTATCGCCAAAATCCAGAGAGGGTAGTGCAGAAACAAGTATATCACTATCTGAACTCAAACCACCTACTGGCCCAAACTCACCACGGCTTCAGACCACGCCGCTCTACGGAAACCGCTCTCATCTTAGTCACGGACAAAATACTAGCAGCAATGGACCGTTCGGAAGTAGTTCTCCTTTGCATTCTGGACCTCAGTAAATGCTTCGACGTAATAGATCACACTAAACTGCTCACTAAACTAGAACTCCATGGAATCGATACTGACTCGTTTAGGGCTTATCTGGGAGGTCACACGCAGGCTGATAGCATCTCAGATCAACGCGGAAACAAGCATCTCTCCTCCTTTCTCCCAAACAACATAGGTGTTTTTCAAGGCTCATCACTAGGTCTACTCCTCTATTGCATCTTTTCGAACGACCTCAGTTTGCACGTCCCGGTAGCACACGTCACTCAGTTCGCAGACGACACCCAGGTCCTCATCTCCGGTCACAAATCTGATCTCCCAAATCTGATAAATCAGATGGAGACATGTCTGAACGAACTTTACGACTACATCCTGGATAATGGTTTGAAGGTAAACCCGACCAAAACTCAGCTTCTCACGTTCGGATCGCGTCAAAATCTTCGCAATATTACCTAGATACGAGTGTGCTTTAGGGACGCCATGATAGATGAGAGTCATTCATGTAGGAACCTTGGGGTGACATTTGATCGCCACATGTCGTGGGATTCCCATGTAGCTGTTGAGGTCCGCAAGTGCACTGGATTTCTTCTGGCCCTGAGCTATCTGCGTCACAATCTGCTAACCAGTACCCTCTTCACTATAGTCAATAGCATAGTTATATCCAATATCCTCTACTGCATATCTGTTTACGGGAACGGGTCGGCAGCAAACATCCACAGACTAGACAAGATCATTAACTTCGCCACTAGAGTCGTGTCAGGTCTACGGAAATTTTGTCACATTTCTGATGCCCGTAACGAGTTGGGTCTCCTCACCGCAGCTGATCTGCATCTAATTCACAGCCTTACTTTGTTCCACAATATCATTCTGACGGGTGAGCCAACGCACATTGCCGGTCAAATCACTGCAAACTCTATCCTCCGAAACCGTCATACGCGTGCAGACGACCACCTTCACCTGCCAGCCATACACAGAGAGGCGGGCCGCAGGAGATTTCTCTAATCGTCTGTCTTCCACTATAACAAACTCCCTCTGAAACAAAAACATCGAGGCTGTCTAACTTCCAGAAGCATGTACTAGCTTATCTCCACGAGCAACACTAGTCACACAAAAAACTTACAAAATGGATTTGTGTACACTATGAACTCACATTTAGGCCATCGCTTTCCTATCACTTCTATAAACTACTCGTTTATAGCTCGTGTTGCAAGCACGGTGTGTGTAGTGCAGATAGTGATATGTGTATTGTATTATGTTGGTGTATGAATGTTTGTTGCGCATCCGCTCCCACTATTGACCACAAATCTATCCTTTCTTTGTAAATATCTGTGAGTTATACCCAGACTGTCCATAACAGCCACTATACGTGGAGGGCATGTATCGTGAAATAAATAAATAAATAAATAAGACAGTGCAGGATCATCGTAATATGGGTCCGAGATGCAAGAGAAAGTCCCGACACGATGGGGAAGTCTCCAGGAAATGAGACTAGGCCCACTGAGATGGTAAAGGAGACTCCTAATTGGACAGTGAAGAACCCAGGATGACACGTTCTGCTCCGATACGGGTAAGGAGGACCGCTTAAAGTGAGAGAATGCCTCTGAGGCGGTGCAGCAAATGAGCTATTGGATCAGCAATGGATGAGCAAATGAGCGAATGCAAATGAGGAGAAAAAGAAATGGCAAGAGGCGACTGGAGCTGACAGCTGCTGCCCCCTGAGCTCAGGAGGACTCCCTTTTGGCCTCAGAATTCCCCTTCCGTGGCTCGCCCTCGACAAAATTGGTAGCGCTGTCCTTGCCCTTACTAGGTGGTCAGAAGTCATCAACTAAGTCCAGCTCGAGCATCCCAGCCATCGTCGGCGCCTAGCATCCCCGCACGCCTAGTGCGGTCGCTGATCTGTGCCGCAATGCCTAAAGCGGCCGCCAGCCGAGGAAAGGTTGCCAAGAGCCGATCCAAGAGCAGGTCAAGGCAGCCACTCCTCATCATTTTCGAAGTCTAAGCATTTAAAAAGCGAGGTGTCGGATATCATAGAACGTGTAACGCTATTGTGCTCCATACACATTGAGGAACGCAATAGCTTGCCAGCATGGTCCAAAACAAAGATTCTGAAGCGTCATGTAAAATCGTTGGTGTGATAGGATATGCGTAATACAACGAAGAATGGCTCTTAGATGCTCCTGGGTTTTAGACATTGCGTGTAAAGAAAGCATCGACCTTCAATATACCAGGAGGTGCTGAGTTGACATCAAAAGTAACGTTGAGGATTATACTTTATTAGGTACTCAACGTTTCGGCCAGGGGCCATCGTCAGGAGTGATATAAAAATGTAAGTTAAGCAATTGAAAAAAAAGCACGCGAGAAAAAAGCGTGCAAAGACACGTGGAATGCAGAAAAGCCTCTCAGTGGTGCAGACACTTAAAGAAACTCAAACCAGAAACAAACTAGGTCAAGATAGAATCCTCTGAGGAAGTCCGAGCCGATGGTCCACATACATATCGATACATACACTCACGCAGATATATAGACATAGATCCAATATAACGCGTAATACATAGAATATAATTTATGTTTGTGTAATTTAAGTGATATACAAGACGTCGTTTGCGTGTTTAGTTGCGGCCGTAGATTACGTATGTGTAGAGATTCGAGGACCTTTAGATCAGCGTTGTCCCTGGCTGTTGCTAGAATTTCTACTTTGAAGTTTGTGTTAGTGTCGCTGTGTTCCATGTTATAATGTTTGTCGATCATGTGTTCGCCTAAAGGTGTGTATGCTCTTCGAAGTCTGGATCTCCCAAGTGCTCATTGTACCTATCCCTGATACTACACCGACATAAAATATTCCAAGACTGTCTTGGAATATTTTATGTCGGTGAAACCAAACGTAGTATCAGGGATAGGTACAATGAGCACTTGGGAGATGCCAGACTTCGAAGAGCATACACACCTTTAGGCGAACACATGATCGACAAACATTATAACATGGAACACAGCGACACTAACACAAACTTCAAAGTAGAAATTCTAGCAACAGCCAGGGACAACGCTGATCTAAAGGTCCTCGAATCTCTACACATACGTAATCTACGGCCGCAACTAAACACGCAAACGACGTCTTGGTATATCACTTAAATTACACAAACATAAATTATATTCTATGTATTACGCGTTATATTGGATCTATGTCTATATATGTGCGTGAGTGTATGTATCGATATGTATGTGGACCATCGGCTCGGGCTTCCCCAGAGGATTCTATCTTGACCTAGTTTGTTTCTGGTTTGGAGTTTCTTTAAGTGTCTGCACCACTGAGGAGGCTTTTCTGCATTCCACGTGTCTTTGCACGCTTTTTTTCTCGCGTGCTTTTTTTTTTCAATTGCTTAACTTTACATTTTTATATCACTCCTGACGATGGCCCTGGCCGAAACGTTGAGTACCTAATAAAGTATAATCCTTAACGTTACTTTTGATGTCAACTCAGCACCTCCTGGTATATTGAAGGTCGTATGCTTTCTTTACACGCAAGGATATGCGTAGGTAGTTTTTATATGTACTTAATGCTAAATGTAAAAATCATGATGGTTCTTCCGAGGAGTACAATTTCGGAAACCTACTTACAATGTCGGCATAATTATCCGCAATTTCAACTTCGGCAACACATTGAAAAAATAATCCACCTCAGCCTAAATTAGTTGGACCCTCTCCAAAGTTGAACATCTCTGTTGAACGAGTTGCACGTATGTCACACCTAAGTGCATTATGGCGATTAGTCGACACAGGGCGACACGGTGCGTGCCCGTCATGCCCGCAGCTGTTCGCTACCTGTGCCACACCGCCGCTCAGCGCGGCATCTTGCGGCTCACTGCCACTGCGCCGCCTGCGCCCGGGGCAGGCCACCGCCCGGCCCCACACACGTAGGAGGTATGCCATGACGTAACCACGTGACCGGCGACGCCCGGGGCAGGCCACCGCCCGGCCCCCACACACACGTAGGAGGTGTGCCATGACGTAACCACCTGACCGGCGACGCCCGGGGCAGGCCACCGCCCGGCCCCCCACACACACGTAGGAGGTGTGCCATGACGTAACCACCTGACCGGCGACGCCCGGGGTAGGCCACCGCCCGGCCCCCACACACGTAGGAGGTGTGCCATGACGTAACCACCTGACCGGCGACGCCCGGGGCAGGCCACCGCCCGGCCCCCACACACACGTAGGAGGTGTGCCATGACGTAACCACCTGACCGGCGACGCCCGGGGGTAGGCCACCGCCCGGCCCCCCACACACGTAGGAGGTGTGCCATGACGTAACCACGTGACCGGCGACGCCCGGGGTAGGCCACCGCCCGGCCCCCCACACACGTAGGAGGTGTGCCATGACGTAACCACGTGACCGGCGACGCCCGGGGTAGGCCACCGCCCGGCCCCCCACACACGTAGGAGGTGTGCCATGACGTAACCACCTGACCGGCGACGCCCGGGGTAGGCCACCGCCCGGCCCCCCACACACACGTAGGAGGTGTGCCATGACGTAACCACGTGACCGGCGACGCCCGGGGTAGGCCACCGCCCGGCCCCCCACACACGTAGGAGGTGTGCCATGACGTAACCACCTGACCGGCGACGCCCGGGGTAGGCCACCGCCCGGCCCCCCACACACACGTAGGAGGTGTGCCATGACGTAACCACGTGACCGGCGACGCCCGGGGGTAGGCCACCGCCCGGCCCCCACACACGTAGGAGGTGTGCCATGACGTAACCACCTGACCGGCGACGCCCGGGGCAGGCCACCGCCCGGCCCCCCACACACGTAGGAGGTGTGCCATGACGTAACCACGTGACCGGCGACGCCCGGGGCAGGCCACCGCCCGGCCCCCCACACACACGTAGGAGGTGTGCCATGACGTAACCACGTGACCGGCGACGCCCGGGGCAGGCCACCGCCCGGCCCCACACACGTAGGAGGTGTGCCATGACGTAACCACCTGACCGGCGACGCCCGGGGCAGGCCACCGCCCGGCCCCACACACACGTAGGAGGTGTGCCATGACGTAACCACGTGACCGGCGACGCCCGGGGCAGGCCACCGCCCGGCCCCCACACACGTAGGAGGTGTGCCATGACGTAACCACGTGACCGGCGACGCCGACTAATCACCAACACGAAACGGTGCACCCTTTCTTTGAACACAACATGCGAGTATTGGAGATGAAATATCGCGATAAGAGCTAGTGTAAAAAGATGTCATCAATGCAAGAAGCAGTATTTGGAGCGCGGTAATAAAACAACTTAGCTATGGTTCCATACGTGTGACGGTCTGCCCGGATGAAGCTGACTTCATGACTAATTTCTTGTGTGTACTCGGCAGCGGACTTGTGCGGACTTGTGCGGACTTGTGCGGACTTGTACGGACTTGTGCAGACTTATACGGACTTGTGCGGACTTGTACGGACTTGTGCGGACTTGTGCGGACTTGTGCGGACTTGTGCGGACTTGTGCGGTCTCGGCAGTGCCATGGCAGCGGTCTCGACCTTTTCTCATAATAAGCGAAATGCGGTGTACAAGACGCCGGAAGATGAATGAATGCCTCCCTTCATGCATAAGTACCGAAATGCACTATCAGCAATTCCTAAAGCGCCGAACAGAAATGCCAAGCTTATGCAATGAACCCGTCTTCCGTGCCGCGCAGCGACACAATCCTGCATTCAGAGCACGTGCACTCGTCACCCGTTTGGCTTCTGCCTGCGTCGAGCATGGCTTCGCCGGCCTTTTGCAGCCTCCTGCCAACATCACGTGACTTAATCGAATTCAGACCACCGCGTGATGTTGCCTGCCCAACTGCTTCATGTACGAGCACGTGCATTTTTCCTTGCGGGAAAAAGTCGTTCGAAGTTATCGGTGGACAGTGTAGAGATGCGGATATCACAACTGCAAATATCAAATACCGTGGCAGCAGTGCCAGCTCTTAGTTGTTGTCGTTTTGTATTTTATTTTCAGTATGGTTTTCTAGCAAAATGCTTGACGTTAAATAATATAAACACTAGCTTGAAACTGTCTTGGTGACATTTAAGCCTGTCCAGAATGAGCAAGACTGCGCGATTCGACTGCATGAAAGGTAGCTGGTGCTATGGTCGTCGGATGTCAGGCGTTTACGGAAAAAAACCTCGATATGACACGTTCATTCAATCATGCTGAATACTCCAGGAGTTTCGGCTTACCTAGTGTGCAACGAGGATTATGAATTGCAAGTCGATGTCAACACATTGAGGATATGAGAATATGGCATCAGAATTAGAAATTCCATCGCCGGTTTAGCAATGCACTATGCACGACATGCGCGTCGACCAACAACTGAGAATATCAATAGGCATGCAAACAACTGCACAATTGGATAAAACGCTCTTCTGTATGGAGCCAGAATATCACGTGGAGAAAACACAATTTCGCTTTGCTGGGAATGAATCGGCCATATTCCCCGTGTTGTCCAACGAAACCTGGCTCAAAGCTGAGATGAGGTGTTCCTCCCGTCTAGACTTCGAATGTACCGATCGAATGAATCTACAAGTATCGATGCGCGCTATCGTTAATTCCAAAAGTGCTGAACAAAGAGCGCTATTACGCTAAGCTATAAGCTAAGTTATAAGTGCGCTATTGGTTGGCACCTATGGAAAAACATAGTTGCAATGTGTGTAAGCTTTACATCCATACTACAGAGGTTAAATGGGGGACTCTACCCAACACATGATTTTGCCGCACCCTGTCGCATTGCAGTGAGAGTACACAGTATAAGCTCCTCACACGAAGCCTGATGTAGGCATTGCATTTTGCCCGTACGCATGGGCTGCAAAATCACAGGGACGCGGAGGTGTTGGCTTCTCCCGCTCCTTAACCACATGACAGAATTGTTCATTAGTCCTATAATGTTGAGTGTAAGCAAGGGAAAAAGCAAGTGCCTACTGCGTCCTCGCTTCTCCTCTACCTTTATGCTCGGGTGCTCATCCGGTTCTGTTAATAATCTACGAACACCTTTACCACTTATATTCCGTGACCGCCTCAATATTCGGAAATGACCGCTAATCTCGCACACCCTTCGAAAAGCCTAACAGTGCTCGGCAAGCTCGTGCTGGGCCAGAAGTGCCATAGAATGGCGGTCACCACGCGTGCTCGCCACACCATGCTGACCAATGCACGTGCTCTGGCCCACGCCTTCGGCAGGCGTCGGCGCCACGCTGGTCATCTGTGCCCGGCCCGGGTCATCTCGGCCGGGCCTCGGCGCTGGCCCGCGGGCGGTCCAGTGACCGTCGGCGGACCAGGGCCGGCGCCAGTACCGCTCCCTCACCAGACTGCGTGCAGCACGAAGAAGAAGAGGCCGGGCACCACCAGGTCGTCGCTGCCGATACTCCAGCGGCGGCGGAACGCCACCAAGCCCGGCATCGGGCCGCCACTGCCGCCACCGCACCGCCAATGGCCTGGCCGGCGCGGCCCGTCCGACCAGTGCCCCGCCAATCGATACCGCTCCGCCACTGCCGCCAGCCGGACGACACCTAGTGGCAGCTACCCCAACTCGTAGTACGCCACGACATCTCTGGTGGCGGGCAGAGAAAATCCTCTTGGAAAGTTTATTACTCCATAGAAGCGTTTCCCACACTGTAGTTATATGCCCGTATAAGGCGCGCGTGGGGACGCTGGACGAGCGAAGACAAACAAACGGTTGGGTATTGGGCTCCCCAGCTGCAGACACAGGATAGGCACCACACCGCTATGGGAAACGTATGGACCCAGTCACTGGCGGATCCAGGGGGGGGGGGCATTCCGGCCATGCCCTCCCAAGCGCTTCAAAGGGGGGCCATACAAGGGCGTCGCCACCGGGGGCAGGTGGGCAGTCGTCCCCCCTGCCGTCAAACAGGGGGCCGCCCCCCTGAAATTTGAAGAGGCCCCTATCCGGAAATGCACAGGAAAAAAGTGAGCAATGAGGCCGACGAGACACGAGAGGAGGCCTCCAAGACGTGAGAGGAGGCTCCTAATTTGAAGAAGGAGTCACCTAGGAGAGGATAGGAGGCCCCAGAAATCACGAGAGTGCCAACAATTGGCACGGAGGCCCCCAGGAATGCAAAGGATGCCCCCAGGATTGCAAAGGATGCCCCCAGGATTGAAAAGGAGGACCCCAGGATCGCAAAGGAGGCCCCCAGGATTGCAAAGGAGGCCACCAGGTTTGCAAAGGAGGACTCAAGGATTGCAAAGGAGGCCCCCAGGAATGCAAAGGAGGCCCCCGGATTGCAAAGGATGCCCCAGGATTGCAAAGGAGGCCCCCATGATTACAAAGGAGGACTCCAGGATTGCAAAGGAGGCCCCCAGGATTGCAAAGGAGGACACTATGATTGCAAAGGAGGCCTCAGGATTACAAAGGAGGCCCCATGATTACAAAGGAGGACTCCAGGATTGCAAAGGAGGCACCAGGATTGCAAAGGAGGCCCCCAGGATTACAAAGGAGGACTCCAGGATTGCAAAGGAGACCCCCAGGATTGCAAAAGGAGGCATCCAGGATTGCACAGGAGGCCCCAGGATTGCACAGGAGGCCCATAGGATTACAAAGGAGGCCCTCAGGATTGCGAAGGAAGCCCACAGGATTGTAAAGGAGGCCCCCAGGATTGCAAAGGAGGCCCCAGGATTGCAAAGGAGACCCCCATAATTGCAAAAGAGACCCCCAGGATTACAAAGGAGGCCCCCAGGATTGCAAAGGAGGCCCTCAGGATTGCAAAGGAGGCCCCCAGGATTGCAAAGGAGGCCCCAATATGGGAAGGGAGACCTCAGAAAATGAGAGAAGGCCCTAAGACGGAAGAGAAAGCCAGTGGATATGAGATGAGGTTTCGGAGACGTAAAAGCAGTCCCCGAAACGGGTAAGGTTCCACCAAGATAGAAAAGTATAATCCAGAAAAGTGGCAGGAAGCACCTAATTCGGAAGAGGACGATATAAGATTGGAAAGAGAACCTATGATGCACGAGGAAGCCCCTAAAATAGGAGAGAATGGCCATTAGATAAGAGGGATGGCTCCCAGGCGAAAAAGAAGGCTTCAAGACGGGTAAGAAGGTCCCCAGGAAATGACAAGGTAACTGAGATAGGAAAGGTTGCGTGTAATTTGGAAGAGGAGCCACCTAAGAGAGAACAGGAGTCCACCAGGAGATAAGAGGCCAACCTTAAAATGGGAAAAGATAGAATCAAAACGCGGAACAGGAGGCCCCAAAGACGTGAGAGGAGGCCCCTAATTTGAAAAAGAAAGCCTCAAAAAGAAAAAAGGAGGCCCCTGCCGGACTCGAGAGGAGTCCCTCGAGATGGAGTAGGAGGTCTCCAGGGCCGAATGAGGCCCCGACGACCGGAAGGAATTCCCAGGAAATGAGAGAAGGCCCTTAAAATGGGAGTGGTAGGTAGCAGGTATGGAAGGAGGCGAGGTTTCCAAAATTGAAGATCCCTCAAGACGGGTAAGCTTTGCGAGGACAAAGGAGGAGGCCCACGAAGCGTGGCAGGAGGCCCCTAATTTGGCAGAGGATGCCCCTGGAACATGAGAGGAAGTCCCATGCCATGTTAAAGGGGCCCCAGGATGTGGGAGGAGGTCCTCCAAAACGGGAGAGGAGGACCATTGAATATGGAGGAGGGTAGGACGGACGAGAAGACGTCCAAAACCGGTAAAAAAGCTCCAGGAAATGAGACGAGACCCCTAAGACGCGAGAGGAGGTCTATAATTTGCTAGAAGCATCTGAAATGGCAGGAGTCGTGCCGGGGTACTTGAAAATCACGACATGGGCCCAAAAAGATCCGGCCGGGGCCCCTGAAAATCTAGCTGAGCCTATGGGTACCAAAAATTCACGCCCGGATCATGAAAATCACGCTAGGGGCACGATAAGTCGTACCGTTCCCCAACAATATCATTTGGACACATATGAAGCCGGGGCAACGAAAAACAATCCGGACATGGATAATCACTCTTGGGCCCCAACAATGACACCAAAAGCATCCAGAACGTATTGGACACCCACAAAGTGTCGAGGTCGCTAAAACTCGCGCTAGGGATCCAAGCAAATGAGGTCGGGACACAACAGATTACATTGGACTAAAAAGTCGCGTCGCAGCCTTCGAAAATCTCACTGGTGACCAAAAAAGTCGCGCCTGGACCTCAAAGGTTGCTGCTGCCCCAAAAATCAATTATCTATCGGAATGTCACTCTGGGCCCAAAAAATCTGGTCAAAATCCCCGCAAAACCCGTTGAGCACTGGAAAAAAACGTGTCAGGGCACCGAAAAAATCGCACCTGGAGACCGAAGAATCGTACCAGGACCCAAAAATATCACATAAGGACCTATATAAAAAATAGAACTCCTTCGGTGGCCGCAGTGACATATCAAAGGGACAAATGGCCCCTCCCTCCTAAGAGGGATATGCTCCCAAGAATCGAGCCGAGGCCCCCAAAAGTCGCGCTGGGACCACAAAAATTCGCGTCGGTCCACCAGAATTCGCGTAGGGGCTCAAAGTAAATACGTCGGGCCCCAGAAAACTCGCTCCGAGGCACGAAAATCTGCAATAGGAACCGCCAAGATCGCGTTGGGGTCACAGCTAAGTACAACGCGCCCCGCAAACTCGAACCGGTCGCACCAAATTTCGCGCTCGGACCCACAATTCGGTAGTACCAAAAATTTCGCGCTCGGACCCATCGGTAGTACCAACAATTTGGTCTGGGCATCAAAAATTAACGTCGGGGCTGCCAACAATTGGCGTCTATGGCCCCACATAGGCACCGTGTGACCCCCAAAGTCCCATCGGTATCCGAAAAATACAGCCGGAGCCCTCCAAAATCAGGAGGGATTGTAAAAAAAAGTCCGGGTCAGGACAATGGTTCTGGAGCACCGAACATGTCATCAGATGCCTTGACAAATCGCGTACGGCATCGAAAAACATACCGGAGCTCGAAGAAAATCAAGGTGAGATACAAAAACATGGCACCAGGGACTCGAAAAATCAGGGCGGGATTCGGAAGTTAAAGAAAATTCAGAAGAGATCCACAAAAATCGCGTTGAGCTCAGATAGCTGGCGTTGGGTCCCGGAACCACGCACCTGGGCGCGATAAGTCGCGCTGGGACCCAGAAAAATCGCACCGAAGCCTCAAAATCGTACTGGGGCCCCACAAATGTGCGTCAGAAGCCCAAAATAAACACAGCGGGACCCTAAGAGCACACCGGGGACCGAAAATGCGACTGGCCCTTCAAAGCGCAGTCTCGTAAAAAGCGACAGGGTCCGAAAACATGCGTTGTAGCCATAACTATATATACCGGGAACACTAAAAAAAAAAAAAAAAAAACACCCGAAGCTCTCAAGGCACACAGGGTCCATATGACCGCACAAGGGCCTGATAGGAGGCTGGGACCGCAAAAAGCAACATGATCCCAAAACGAACAAAAATACCGGGCACTAAGTAAACACATCGAGATCTTTGAAAGCGCCCCGACAACTAAAAAAAAATTATTCGGTGCGCAAAAAAAGCAACAAAACCCAAAACGAGCAGGGGTTTCGAAAATGCCTTGAGCCTCTAACAAAAATGAATTGGAGCCTTAAGACAAATCCGTAGACGAAGAAATACGAAACGGGTCCAAAGAAGTACACTCAGGCAGGGCTTCGGTTCGGTAGCCAACCTGGAAGCATGTTTAATCAAAGATATGAGGTGCATCAAAGCTCAGCGGGTATCCGCATTTCTTCACCATAAAATATGGTAAGAAGGGAACTAATGATCGAATTTAATTAATCGAATTTTCGCAGCGAACGCCCATACGAAGCATTTTATCACGTCAGATATGGCGCAAGTCTATCATGTGGCAGCAATTAACAAAGCGTAGGAGGCCCAGCAGAATCCGTAGCATCGCACGAAGTGTGGCGAATGCGCCGAATGCGCAAGATGGGTGTGCGCGTGCACTAACGTTGGCGTCGTGGCGACAGGGCACTATGAACTGGAATGTCTGAAATTGGAAAATTTTACATTTTAAAGTGATTTGTGCAGGTGTAATTTCAGCAGTGCGAGGTGACTTGTCAAGGAATACCAAAAGAATACATTTGAACAGGTTGTGGGAGCTAGGGTCGAAATCCGACGAATCAGAAACGATAGTGGTAGATTAGGCCCCTCCACAGGATAATTCAGTTGATCACTAATTATTTTATTTAAAAAGTTCCCCTTTGACAAAATAGTGGTCGAAATCGGAAGACTTTATTCAGTAGTTGGACCCCTCCAAATACGTTTGCCCCCTCCCATTGACGCAAATATGGGTGCGTCACTGGTCTCCCAATAATTTTCAGAACTTACACCCATGGAGCAAAGCCAACATTGCGGGGGTAAATTCCCCCTCACAAGCATACAAAACAACACCGACACCCCATATTAAATGATGTTTTAAAATGTATTTGCTTCCTACAAAGTTGTCTTCTGTGATTACAGCCTGCATGATTAGAGCTTCCCAGCTTCAGTACCTTCTCAAGGACATAATTTACAAAACGGTACAGCACAGCGATAACCATGGGCTTGACGGCGTGGAATTCGAAGGTTTTGCATTATTTATGCATTGTCATTGTTACATTGTTGCATTGCCATTGATGCATGGTTGTTCAATGTTTGTTCTTGCCGTGAATTTATTCGCGGAGTATTTATTATTTTAGCTTCTGTGCCAAGTGCCTTGCAGCCAGCACCAAAAGATATGAAGAAAAAAAAACATCCCTAAGATGACGATCAGAAAACCAATTCAATCTACTTCTCGTTGTCACCTTCGCGAAATTGTTGTCCTGGGACTGAGAATGATCGTTTAAGTTTGTTTATGAGATCAAGCTGGTGGGAATGACTAACAGTAGTGATGAACCTAGCTATATTCAGTTAAACTTGGTGAACAAAGAAGTGGGTTGATCAATGGGAGATATCTTTAAGATATGCTCAGTACGAGCCCCACCAGCTCGCTACAATCTAGAGGCCAGCGGGAAGATTCTTCTCGTCGATAAAGCATAAGGATATTGGTTTGTTTTGGCACTGACGAATTTATCTACATTTGCTTATTTATACCCTGGTATGGCTCGGTTATCAGCGAAAAAAGAGATTCTTGCTATTGCGCTTTGCGTAAATTATATACCATGCCAAGAACAAACAAGACATCAATATGAAATCATGTTCCAATTCGGGAACCATACTAAGAGCCTAAAAAGCAAGAGGAGGCCCTAACACAGTGGAGGCCCCTTTTCGTGGAGCAGGAGGCCCCATATCAACATTGCCCCCCCTGGAAGAATTTCGTGGCGACGCCACTGGGGCCATAATGTCTTTTGGCCCCCCCAAACCAACAAAAGTAAACTGAATTAAAATGCCGTAACCTTTGCTGAGGTTAAAAATAGCGTTCCGGGTGAAATAATCTCCAATTTTAAAGGTATTTTGATATAATTGTTTGGTCAGCCTTCCCCTCCCCCTCCCCCCGGGAGGGGAAGGGGAAGCTGACGCCGTAAACCGAAAGTTGCCCCCCCTTCCCCTCCAAACCGGTGGGCTAGATCCGCCAGTGGACCCAGTGCAGCCGAAGCCTCTTGGTAGCCTCTGAAGATATGCGTTTTTATATAACGTCAAACTTTCGCGACAGTGAAGGCATGTTAAAATAAATAAAACCTTCGTGAAAAATATCGCATAGTGCATTCAAGTATTGTCTGCGTGCTCCATATTCGGGAAAGGAGCTCGATTGTGAAAATAGTGCCTCTGATTTCGGCGTGAGAATGTGTATTGAACACAAGCTGATGCAGACGTAGTTGGTTACAATCATGCCGACATTTGAATGCCTATGGTGTTTGTATTTAGAATTTGAGGCACTATGCTGCATTATATAATTAGCACAGGTACAACACTGCAGGGCCTCCTCTAAGGAATTTTCACTAGGTGGGATTTCTTACTCATACCTAATCAGCCCAATATAGCGTTATGCACAATAGCAGGCGCGATCGTAAGACGGTTATGAACAAGCACCGCGTTCTGAATATAAAAAGTGTGCCCTGTGTGGCTAGTGCGAGACCTGCAATCGAGGTCCATCAGTGAGAGGGAAAAGACCAGAAAGCAAAACAAATCATGTAGCTGCCGACAAAAAGCAAGAAAAGAAACCTATTACGGAAAATAAAGGGCATTAACACATCTCTAATGAATGCATGCATTTTATTAGCCTGAGTAAAAATACTAATGCTTACCTCCCTGGTCACAATTGCTTCTTTTTGTTATCCGCTACGTTCAGACATAGTTTAATAGGGAGAGTGTTCATGAATAGGGTGGAACCCACATGGTCGCGGCTTTTCAACACCGTCATACCTTCTCAAAATGAGGAATGAATATCAGTAGGGAAAAGTAAGTGCAAGATTTGGTGACAGGGGATGGGGACTAGCAACATTCCTGACCAGCTATGTACAACACACAGCATCCTTTCTTTTTGCTTAAACCGTGTCACCCCGGTACAAGGCGAAGCAACTGACACCGCTGGAGCGGCCGTCATCACAGCCATCGCTGGGCTGTCCGTGTTTGGCCATCGCTGGGCCTGGAGCAACCGTAAATGCTGAAGCAGCTGTAGTCAGGCCACTGGGACAGCTGTGGTCACTTGGGCGGTCGTCACCGCCGGGACGGCTGTGGCCGTTGGGGCGGCTGTGACCACAGGGGCGGCCGCCATCGCTAAAGTGTCGGTGGGTGATCTTCACAGTCATTGGCAGCATCTATGGCTCTCAAGGATATCTTATCTCTGATGCTAGTCCTTAGTATTCATCGCATTTATTGCCAGTTCTCAAGGACTATCTTGGCTCTCAGGAGGCCACACTCCCCCATGTGCCCACCCCCAAGCTCGGGAGCATCCTAGTCCAGTCCTCTCTGGCTCTCAGGGGACCTATTCATCCGTCAGGAACCCTCTCCAACTTGCATGGGCCATTCCCAGTCCTTGACAAACCTGTCTAGCTTTCAGGATAATCATGTAGCTCCGAGACAGGCCTCACAATTTCTAGCAAACATCGCCAGCTCCCGGAACTCTTCTTAGCCCTTAGGTGGCTCTCTTAATCCCTCAGTGTTCCTCCCAAGCCTCAGAAGCATCACAGTCCGGTTCGCTCTAGCTCTCAGGGGACCTCTCCAGCCCTCGACAGCCTTTCGAACTAGCAAGGACATTCTAGCTCTGAAACTGGCTCTCGGTATTCCTCACAACCATCGCTCGGCCTTGGGAACTCTCTTTGGATCCCAGGTGGTCCTGTTCTTCTCATAGGTACCCTTTCCAAGCCTCTTCGGCATCCCAGTCAAGTCCACTCCAGCGCTCAGTGACCATTTTATATTGTTAGGGATCTTCTCCAGCTGTCAGGGTCTTTTCACAGTCCTTGACAGCGTTTCTAGCTTCAAGGGCTTTCTAGCTTTGAAGCTGGCCCTCAGTATTCCTCACAACCATCGTTAGCTCCAGGGACTCTACTTAGCTCTCAGGGGGCTCTGTTAGCCCTCAAGCGCCCTCTCAAGCTGTTAGGGGACCTTCCTAGCTATCGGCAACTCTTGTGGTTTCAAGAACATTCTAGCTCTGCGGTCGGCCCTCAGTATACCCCTCACACCAATCGCCAGCCAACAGGGAAATTTTTAATCTCTCAGGGAATCTTGTTCATCCATTAGGGGCCGCTCTCAACTTCAGAAGAATGCCAGTCCAGTCATATCCGACTCTCACGAGATCCTCTTCATAGCTCAGAGCCTCTCCTGCTTTTAGGGGCCCATCACAGTCCTCAATAGTCCTGTCTAGCTCTCATCTTTGGGGAATTTCAGATCTGAGATCGACCCTCACTAGTCCTCTTCAGCTCTTAGGGTCCTGTTCATCCCTCAGGGGCCAATTAAAACCCAAAGGGCATCCCCGCCCCCCCATCACCAGTGCTCGTGTTAAACCCGTTCTGGTCGCGTTCTCACTTGCAACTATGACGATTTTTGATCCCTTTGTGGGAGAACCGTGCTATGTGACGTGGATTATGCTGCCATATAATTGGCAGCTCGGTGACGGCCAGACCGAAGGTGTCCTCGGTTTGTTTTGGCTCTTTGTTCGGACTCTTACCGTGACAAGCAAGCGGAATACACCAGTGCTTCTGCTCCCGGTGAAATCTGTGAGTTATTTGTTATCACCGCCAACATATTGGTCCTCCGGGCCGGATGCGAGTTGCACATCAATACTCGCTGATTCATATTTGCTCACCAATAGGTACTTGTTTAGTTTCACGTGTTTTAATGAGTTTGTCAGTATGACCAAGAAGACAAACATGGAGGAGTTGAAGAAGAAGAGAATGGTATTGAGAGGAAAAGCCACCAAGATAGTAGGAGAATTGAAAGAAATGTGTGGCAGCTCGTGTGATGAAGATGACCTGGCATACAAGATAGTAGTGGCAGAGAAGCTTTTCAGTAGTTTAAACGACGTTACCATTGAACTTGCGATGGAGGAAGAAGATCGTCAGACTGAAACAGAACATGTTGACAAAATGGAGGAGGAAATTTTCCGCGCAAAACGTGTGTTGGCTCGTCTTGAAGCAGCATCGACATCATCGTTTTCAGCAGGTGGGAAATTCCAGATTGACTTCAAATTGCCCGTTTTCAATGGAGATATTATGAGATGGCCAGAGTTTTGGGAGATGTATACAGTGGCAGTTCACGGTAACCACCGATATGCCGCAGTTGAGAAGTTTGTCATTTTGAAAGGACGACTGAAAGGCGTTGCCTATTGTGCCATTGAGGGTTTACCGGTGACCTCAGCAGGGTACAATGAGGAAATTGAGATTTTGAAGAGCCGTTTTGAGCAAATCATGAGTAGGCAACAGATGCTGTTGAGACAGCTTTTAACGATATCACCTGCCACTGATGATAAAAACTTGGCCGCTTTGCGGAAGTTCGTAGATACCATTGTCGTTAATGTGAGGGTCCTCAAGTCCCTTGAGGTGACCCCTGCAGCATACTCCGTCCTGCTGCAGCCTGCTGTACTGGACCGTTTGCCTCAGAGCTGGAGAGTGGAGTGGGGTCATAGAAAGGCTTCTGGAATCCCTGACACCTTTGAGGGTCTCCTCAGTTTTCTTCAACAGGAGGTGCAGATACAGGAGGAGGCAGCACAGCAGCATGTCCTCTCCACAGCAGCCATAAGACCACCACCTAAGCCTACTTCTGGATGTTCCGTTGCAGCAAGCTTGATGTCCCTACAAGATGCTAATACCGCATGTGGTCGGAGCACTTGGTCAGGCACTACTCGGAACTGGATTTGCGCAGCTTGTAACAAAATGAAGCATGGACTGCTTGCCTGCTACATGTACAAGAAACAGGATATTGCTGCTCGTTGGGACACTGTGAGGAAGGCTGGTGTTTGCTTTAAGTGCCTCGGTCCCCATCATGCTCGTGATTGTCGAAGTGTGAACTGCCCCCTGTGTGGAGAAGCTCATCATTCATCACTTCATTTCTCCTCAACCAATCAACAGAAACCACCACCTTCTAGAGGAGATTGGTTGGTTGGTTATTGGTTTTCCGACACGTCGACCGTTGAGTCATGTAGCGTCGCCAATCTCTCACGCCGATTGGTCGCGGGCGAAGAGTAGCGACAGGTGAGACTCGAGCCCACAACCTTTCGATTGTGAGACGAGCATCTTACCCCTTCTAGAGGAGACAAGTCATCTGCTGTAGTAGCACATCAGCAGAGAGGACTGGTCAGCACCACACCGGCAAGTACTGCATTGGTGCATGCTTCACTAGCAACTGCTGCACAAGCTACTGTACCCACTGGTGTATCTACCAACATGTGCAGCCACCAACTGGTACTACCTTCAGTTGAGGCACCAGCAGCACCTGGTGTGGCTGCAGATGATGTAATCTGCGCTAACCCCAATGCATGTGTTGCTCCATTTTCCAGTGTTTATCCCGGCGTACAGCCTACTTGCTACCTGACAACCTCACACCCTGAGTCTGACCTGTTCTCAGCTGATTGTGAATCACGCCTGCGTTGTGTGCCTGATCACTCAAATGACCACCTCATCCACAGCCAGTCAGCTGACCCCGGTTCCCTCCCACCTAATGCTGGTCGGAGTTTGCAGCAATGCAACAGCTCACGCTCTCGAGACGGCAAATGTTTTGTACAGACGGCACTGGTAGAAGCTACTGGACCAAGGGGATCATGCATGTTGAGAGCTCTACTTGATGGGGGCTCGGATGCGTCTTACATTCGGTCGTCTGCAGCAGACTTGCTGGGCCTCCTGGTGGTTGAAACAGGAACTTTTGCTTGCCTAGGTTTCCAAGAGAGGGGAGAAGAAGCCCATGAGTATGACAGGGTGCAGGTTGGTCTCAGGAGTCGTCACGGTGGGGAGCAACATCAGCTTCAACTGTGGAAGACTGATCGCCTCTGCTCCCAGCCAACCCCATCCCAGCTGCCATCTGTTACCTACGATCCACAGCTGTGTCTTGCTGACGACTTTGCAGGTGGCCCTGTGGATATACTGATTGGGCAGATCAGCTCTATTCAGTTGTGCTGTGGGAGCAGGTGGCATTGACAGAACATTTGCGAGCTGTTGACACCATCTTTGGCCATGTGATTCATGGCAGAGATGATTCTCCCATCACCCCACAACCTACTCGCTATGCATATCGTTGCAGCCGACAAGTGGAGCAGATGTGGACCCTGGATGCTGTGGGTGTTACAGACTCTCAGCTAGAAGAGAGATCTCATCCTCTGCCACTGTGGAATTCCAGTGAGAAGAAGTATGAGATGGGCCTCCTGTGGGCGACAGATCAACGGCCTGTCAGCAACCGGCCAGCAGCCTATGCACGCTCTAAGCGATTGGTGGACAGAATGGAACCAGCCCAGAAAGATGAGTATGATAAGTACATCACCACATTACAGCAAGATGCAATCATCGAGTCATCGTCAGTGGAAGAGTCCCCCACTGCCTTTTTCTTACCACACCGAGGACTACACCGAAATGGTAAATTAAGAATTGTTTTTGATGGTTCAGCTGAGGATGCCACTGGCAGGAGCTTGAATGACTACCTGGACCCTGGAGTCAACCTTCTCCAGCACCTGCCTGCTGTTGTGCTCCATTTTAGAAATGGTGCTGTTGCCTGTCAGGCAGACATCCGTGCTGCCTTCCACCAAGTTGCGGTCACGCCAACTGACCGCAAGTATCTGCAATTGCTGTGGGCTGGCAAATGTTTCAGGTTCAGACGAGTTCCGTTTGGGCTCAGCTGTTCTCCATTCATGTTGCTGCAAACCATCTCTTCTCACCTTGACAGTGTAAGAGAGTTAGTTTTTGAGCGTCTTGATCCCGTAAATTCAGCCCCAACCCACTTCGTCATGGCGCGACAAGTCCCCGGCTCCGAGACTGGCGTCGGCCGTCTGCTCTCTATGTCAGCAGCCACCGCCCCAGCGAGGTCGCCGTACATTGGACATTGTACCTCCCCTCCCCTCCCCAGCATCCCAGCGCGCCCGGCGGTCGCCTCTGCAGAGGTGACCTCGAACCCCTCCCCGGCGCGCGTCGCGCCGCCGTCGTCAGTGGGTGATGTGATCGTCAGTGGGTGATGCAGACGGCTGTATCTTGACCTCCTCTATCCGACCGACGCGTACCGCCGCCGTCGTTAATGCTAGATGTAACGGTGTTCACATAAAATCATACTTTTGACTATCCCGTAACTGTAATTGAAATAATCCCGTAAGCCAGCATACAGTAAACGTATCGCCCCACGGGTCCCAGCCAGTCGGCAGCTCGCGGACGGGATGTCGGTCGCTCGACTCAGCGTTACCAGTCGGTGTTTCAGGGCCAATGCCCGACACACGTGACGGGGTACTGCTGTTGCCCGAGAACCGCGCAGAGGGCTGGCCGTCCTATACCGACCCCTGGCAAGCCCCCGTCCCGCCGTCGACAGGGTGCTGACGAAACGGGCCGGCGCTCAGCCGCACCCGCCCCAGCAGTCCGGCTTGAATACTCTGAGCGAGTGGACCGCTGCTCCGTGCGCGCGCGCTTCCCAACTAAATTCAACTTCTAAATTCATAGGAAAGGCAGTATCACGGCTTACCTTCCGAGGAGAACGTACTGTACGGTGTCTGTAGTTCTCGTGTGATCGTGGAGTGCTGCAGTGCAATACAGGGCAGCAAAAGGTACTGGTACTTTCGTGACTGGAGTTATCGCGAACAAGAGGTTGCTAGACTTTCGCGTGCCAATAAGGACTTTCCTACAACAGGTACCACCACTCTGACAATCGGCTCTGTCTGAAGCTGAAGGCGGGGTTGTATATGGATGATATTTGCACGACGCATGACAGTGAACAAGATGCCAAAGAAGATATGGACAGGGTGGTCGAGATATTCGCTGAGGCAGGTATGGACCTGCACAAGGTACGGACCACAGGAGACTTTACACCTGAAGCCAAAGTACTTGGAATGACTTGGAACACAACCACAGATCGTCTCACTGTGACTGTGCCCGACCTGGGGAATCCCATCACCAAACGCCAGTTGCTAGCAGCGGTGTCCAAACCGTTCGACCCCCTTGGACTGGTGTCTCCATGGCTCATTGGTGGCAAGTTTCTGTTCCAGCAGGCATGGAGGGAGACTGCGGCTGAGGCGTGGGACGAGAAGTTGCCATCTCTTATTCAAGAGAAGGTGAGAGTGTGGTGTTTGGGTACAGCCAACGAGAAGGCTTCATTCCCTCGCGCCGTCTGTACATCCACGTCTGCACTGACCTTCCACGTGTTCTGTGACGCCTCAAGGAGGGCGTACTGTACTGCGATCTACACCGTAAATGGTACAGAGTCCAATCTTCTAATTGCAAAAGCTCGACTGGCTCCCCTTGACAGCACCCTCACGGTTCCCTGGCTGGAGCTGATCGCGGCGCTTATTGGCGCTCGTCTCATGGACTTTGTCGGGCAAACATTGAAGATTACAGAACCTCAAATCACATACTGGACGGATTCGATGGACGTGCTGTATTGGCTTCACAGCACCAAACCGCTAAAGGTGTTTGTTCAGAACCGCGTCACCGCCATATTGCAGCTGTCTGGACGAAAGCAGTGGCGGCATGTCCGAGGAGAAGATAACCCCGCGGATCTTGGCACCCGGGGAACGACGCTGTCGGCGATGCAGAGCTGCGAGATGTGGTGGAAAGGGCCTGTCTTCATCAGGTCCAGCCCTGCCACAGTCGTCCAAGTCTCTTCTGTCAAGTTTGACTGCTTCAAACAGAGTTCTGAGGCAAGTCAGGAGACGAAACGTGTAAAAGAGCTGACCACAGACGTCCACACGACGATGCAGTCCGTTCAACGGGATAGTTGTTTATTTGATGTCGCAACATGCTCCGCACTCAAACAGGTTGTGAACAGAACCGCTTGGGTGTACCGGTTCATCGAGAATTATCACACGTCCAAAACGCGGAGGAAAACCGGTGCACTAACCTCGGAGGAAAGAAGACGAGCGCTGCACTACTGGATCGGAGAGGCCCAGGCGGACGCCTACTCCAGAGAGCTAGCATCCATTCGCTGTGCTGCATTATTGCCGGCAGGTTCAACCATCTCTCGGCTTCATCCACAACTTAGTGACCAAGGCCTCTTGGTGGCAGTGCCGCGGACAGGGGAGGAACCGTTGATCATCCTTCCAGATACGTCGCACATCACCCATTTGATCGTGGATGCAGCACATCGTAGATGTTTCCATCAGAGTACGCGCGTGACTCTCGCGCTGCTTTCGGCAGAATACCTGGTGCGTAGGCAGACGGTCAGACGTGTGGTGACATCCTGTCGCAGGTGTCGTCGGTACCGAGGTCTGCCCTACCGCTCTCCAGAAGGAGCGCTGCCACGATTCAGGACCGAGCCGTGCCGTCCTTTCGCCAAGGTCGGTATGGACTACTTTGGACCTTTGTATATCGACACTGGGAGGAAGGTGTGGATTCTACTGATTACATGTGCCACGTCAAGAGCGGTACATTTAGAGCTTGTTCAGTCACAGAACACTGCTGACCTTGTCCTTGCCCTCAGGCGATTCTTTGCCCTGCGGGGTACACCAGCCTTGATCTTTAGTGATAACGCGAGAACCTTCCATGCTGTTCAGAACCTCATCCCTCCAGCAGTGACCTGGCGTTATATCCCTGAAGCAGCCCCGTGGTGGAGAGGCTTCTGGGAGCGATTGGTTGGCGTCACGAAGAGTGCTCTCCGTGTAACCCTTCACCTGTCTCACCTGACCTTTGAGGCACTGGCTGTCACCCTGTATGAACTTGCATTTTATTTGAACCTCCGTCCCTTAACCGGAGGAAATGGGGAAGATGTGATCACCCCCGCTCATCTCCTTTTCGGCGTTACCACCATACGCGGAGTCCTGTGTCCATCCCTCACTGTTACATCAGTCTCCAGGGCATGGAGGCACCGGAGGCGGGTGTGCGATCACCTCATCTCACGCTGGACCACTGAGTATCTGGAAGCGTTGAGAACTTGGAACGTCTCGCCAAGGGGTCGACCCAACCGCCTGCCCCAAGTGGGTGACGTTGTTCTGGTGCACGGAGAAGGACCTCGCGGCCGGTGGCCGCTGGCGCGTGTGACCTCGTTATTGCGCGGTGGTGACGGACGCTCCCGTGCTGCTATTGTACTCATGCGTGGATTTGAGACTCGACGACCGATCCGGAAGTTGTTCGCGCTCGAAGCATCGCCGGCTGAGGACAGTGACGAACCGGACGAGTGATTTAAGTGTTCAAGTGTTTGTATCAAGGAACCGTGTGCGGGTGTGATGAAAATTGAGCGTTACGTGCATGCCTGATGAGGGCCTCTGCGGATGAGTTTTGAGCTTTGAAATGTTGGCGTACCATTTCAAGTGGGGAGTATGTGGGAGAACCGGGCTATGTGACGTGGATTATGCTGCCATATAATTGGCAGCTCGGTGACGGCCAGACCGAAGGTGTCCTCGGTTTGTTTTGGCTCTTTGTTCGGACTCTTACCGTGACAAGCAAGCGGAATAGACCAGTGCTGCTGCTCCCGGTGAAATCTGTGAGTTATTTGTTATCACCGCCAACACCCTTGTTTCTGTTCGCACCGTTGCCGACGAAGCTATTATCACTACCTGCTACATACATTGGCGGATCTAGCCCACCGGTTTGGGGGGGGGGGCAACTTTTGGTTTTCGGCGTAAGCTCCCCCCCCCTCCCCCAGTGGCATACCTAGGAATTGCATCAGGGGAGGGGTCGAACGGATTTGGAGGGTGCCCATTCTCCCACTACTTTTAGTTAAAAGCACCGGATTTCGACCACTATTTGGCAAAGGGGCCCATTTTTTAAATAATAATTAATGACAACATAATTTCCTGTGTAGGGGCCACAGCCTACCTCCATCGTTTCTAAGTTACCGGATTTTTGTTCTTGTTTACCGAAACCTTCACGTTCACGTTCAACGTCTTGTACCACGTCAACGTTCGTGCACGTGTACACACTGGTGGATCCGATTTTGTCAACTCTTGCTGTAAGCAGAACTTGAGCAGCATGGAACCCTCGATGTGTGTCAAAATCTACTATGCTACTATATTGGCTTCCAAACAATTATTAAGAATACCTTAAAAATTGGAGATTCTTTCTTTCCGACGCTATTTTTTAACCTCAGCAAAGGTTACTACAGTTTAATTTAGTTTACTTCCGTTGGTTTCGGGGGGCCAAAAGACACTATGCCCCCCGCCTTTAAGCGTTTCGTGGGGGGGGTTATGGCCGGAATGGCCCTTCCATGGATCCGCTAGTGGCTACATAGCATGTTTATTACAATCTCTTGTCAACATCTATTCATCGTGTTAGCACAGCATACGGACCACCAGCCAGCCAGCTGCCACAGTGCATCGCTGGCACAAAATCCCTCTCTCCCCCGATAGTTCTAGTCTTCCTCTCACTCGCATGTGTTACAGCCTGCACTCGTCAACGGAAAATCCTCAGTGGCAGTACATCAAGTTAGAAAACACACACATCGCGTAAAGTAGGAAATACAAATCGTGCGGGATACATCGCGGACTCAGTACGGTACCCACCGGCACCCTTTTCTACAAGTTGAGCGGCTGTCGCTGACTGGGATCCGTGTCGGGTGCAGCCGGGCTGATGACGAAGCTGAACTGTACGCCGGCGTGGCGTCAGACTAGACAGACGCAGGACTGGGCGGCGGGCGCCGGCGGCCGGCGTTGGGCTCTGTGTCGGTGCTGGGCTGTGGACACTGGACAGGCACCGGACTGCGGGGGGGGGGGGGGTGACGGCTGTGGCGGCGCGATCGACACAGGAGCAGATTACGAGCGCCTGTGCTACGGCAACATCGATGGCGACGCCATGGACACATGCGGCAGGCATTGATTGGCGACTGTGGCCGCGCTGTACAGGCAGCCGGCCGGCGCTGACATGCCACCGGCGCCACCGTACCCGGTGCTCATACTCAGTACGTGCGTCACGACGTCACACAAACGGATCTGCTCGGCGATCCAACGCAGTTCCCGCACTGTCCATCCTGACAGTCAGTCTGTCGTTCACCGTGTCGTTTGCCATACTCATGCGGTTCGCTGCCTTATGCTGTTGTAGTGTGACACTGCTCGCTCTGTGACCATGCTGTGCGGTGTGAGACGCATATGAACGCTAACAGTAGCCGCTTCAACACACCTACAGCCGTGCCCTGCATCGCCACCAGCTTTGCACTTGCATTTTCATATTGTCGCTTAGAGAGCTGGATGACAGGTCACTGGCGAAGTGCGCCACGCTCCCGCTAACTGGGCCACGCTCAAACAGTCAGCATGGCCAAGATTCCCCTCGGATCCACTAGTGCAGCTGGCTCCCAGCCAGTCCTTCAAACATGGGTGTTGTTTTGTGTGGTTTTGAGGGGGAAAGTGCCCCCTCAATGTTTGCTTTGACCCCCTCCCCCAATTCCAACTTTAAACATAGGCTCCCATTTGCACAGGCCCAGATGGATTGCCATTGGAGCCTGCCCATTGCCTCCATGTATTGTGTCTCCCCACCCCCAATGCAATTCAGAAATTAATTCGCTCCTGGCTCCAAGCCACTTCCAGTTTGTGCACCTGGTGTTGCCTCGGGGGAGGAAAAACCGATCACCATTCGACCATGTTACATACCTTGTATTATCCTACAAAGATATTTAGCTTCATGGCCCATTCCACGACAAATCGACAAGGGCATAGCACCCAATATATTCTATTTTCTGAAAATATTTGTGTGGGGTTATCTGATGCGCCGAATCTAGCTGTGCCATTTTTGGAAAGATCAGGTGAACGGTCAAGGAGTTATTGCCTCGGGAATTTCTGAGATGTCACTAAACAAGGTCTTTTGTCTTTTGAGGTCATTAATACAATGAAGAACAATCTGAATTGTGCAAAAGTCTATATCGGTGAACTCACAATAATTAAGTGCATCTTTTGGCTGGTTCGGAATTTTCGTTTACGGGCCATTTGAAATCGTGACCTCGTGACCTAAGGTCACGTGACCTACTTTGACTATCGGGACAGTCACAATGCGAATTGAAAGTGCACAAATGAAGTTCGATATCTTACCTTTCGAAGCAAAAAAAGGGGTTTTCCCATAATTTTCTACATATCCGTTCAAAATTAGGCATGCATGGTTGTTTTTGTGCTAATTTATCGTGGCCTGTTTTAATATTTGTTTAGAACAGCATGTTACTGAAATACAAGCCTTTTGATGTACGTGGCATGCGGTGGGAGGATAATGTTAGTCATCTGAACTTGAGTGTTGTGTTGCGCAAGTGTTCTAACTCGTGAGGTCAAGGGTTAAGTGGTTGTCTTTGGGAGCTAAAGCTACTACATTCTAGCAGGATGTGGCTTATGCTTAACGTGGTGTTGCAGGTGCCGCAGTGTGGTGTTGTGCATTGGTCACCCTCTAATTGAGGCTGTGTTAGTTTTGTGCAACCGGTTCTAAGTCTAGTGAGGATGACCTCTTTTTGTCGGTGAGATTGATTTGATGAGTTCCATGTACCTATTGTTGGTTTGATGGCGTGGGCGTGGTTGGATTTGTGTTGTGTTGAGTTGTGTTGTGTCCATTTGTTCTGTTGATGTTGGCGAATGTGGCGTTGTAGGAGTGCTTTGCAGTCGTCTACCAAATATTCCATGCTAGGGTAAGTGTTCAATGCTAAGGCTTGCTTTGCGAGACAATCTGCTTCTTCGTTACCTGGGATGTTGGCGTGGCCCGGAATCCAGAGGAAAGAAAAGTTTAACTTTACGTTATGGGCCACGAATTGTTGGATTACATCAATGAGGTGATGTGGACAGTCGTGGGTGTTGGTAATTGACTGGAGGACAGATTTGGAGTCTGGGCAATTTACTACGTTTCTAGCTTTACGTCTCTTGAAACTGGTGATGGCGGCCAAAATGGCCACTGCTTCAGCGGAGTAGATGGAGAAGTTATCCGGTAGACGCTTTGAAAGTCTGAGACCTGCTCCAGTGATGCCGATGCCTACCTTTGCCTCGTGTTTCGACCCATCCGTGAATACCAGTGATTTGTGTTTGTTGTCATCGGCGAACTTGTGGAAGAGGCCAAGAATTTCCGCCGATGTGATAGTGGATTTCTTTTCCGATATCAAGCACTCGACCTTTGGTTGACTGAAAGTCCAAAATGGCCTAGTGGGCGGTCGAGTTGCAGTGGATGGCATTGCGAAGTTTAGATCTGAGAGAGCCGTGGAAATTTGAATGCTATATGGTGGAAGCTTACGCGCAAATCGGCTCTTGTCGTATCTATCAGGCGTAAAGCAGCGCTGTGCTGGATGATTTTTGATGGACTTGACTTTGATGTGGTAGCGGCACAGCTGTTGTGTCCTCCGGTCGTGGAGTGGGGGCGTGTTTGAGTCCACTAGTAGACTGGCTATCGGTGTGGTGCGAAGGGCGCCTGTGGCTGTTCTGATGCAGCTGTTTTGGATGATTTCTAATTTTCGGCTCTGGCTTTCTGAAATGGTGGCAAAAATGATGCTGTTGTATTCTAGGATGGGTCGTATGATTGATGTGTACAGTCGTAGTAGTGTTTTCCTGTCTCCGCCCCAGTCTGTGCCTGCTAGTGCTCGGAGTATGCTGACGCGCTTCGCACATCGCTTTGAGATGGTGGTGATGTGGGTGTTGAAACTGAGTTTTTCGTCCAAATGTACTACTAAAAACTTGAAGCATTTCACCTGTTCGGTGGCCTTGCCATCGATTTTAAGTAGAGTTTTGGGTGTTGGGTGGAGACGGCTATATGTGACGGTGGCCGATCTTTCTGCGGACAGGGTTAAGCCCCAAGCTTTGCACCACTTTGCAATGTGGTCTAGTCCTGCTTGAATGTTTTTTTCCCCTTTAAGGAAGCATTGTGATGTTGTCCAAATGGCTATGTCGTCCGCGAAAAGTGAGTACTTAAGTGAAGTGTCAGGGCGCCACCGTCGTTATAAGGGTATTACGCCGAACAAACCTGATCGTAATATGGTAGTAACGCTCACACTACACACCAGAAAATTATGTGTCATTTGGCAGCGAATAAATTAGAGCATAGTTCATCAGCTGGTATTCGTTACATAACAGAATGGCACGGAATGCTATTCGTTACAGTGTTTATACATTACTTGTAATTTTTAGTCCTAAGTTCGACATGGTTTGCGAAACGACGTGACACCTATTGAGCGACTATTTCTCTCAAGTGCACACTTCTGCCGCAAGAGCGCGGGGTTGATTAACGTGTGGTCAACCCAGTTAGTCTCTGGCTACCAACCATAGTACCTCGCTTCGCCAGTAACCATGGATATGGTCAGAGGTGGATCAAGGAATTGTCATGGAGGCACATGTTCGGAGGGGCACCACTTCGAAAGTACCTGAAAGGGCGCCGGGCAGCTTTGCCTTCCAAGGGGCGCCTCTAACGGAAAAATTTGAGGAAAGTGCACTCGAGCTTTCCCGGAGGGGTTCATTCCAGGCATAAGCTGTCCCACAGCTTCTATTCCCGTATGACGGAGTTAAATTATTACATTAATACGGACAACCGCAAATTTGTTTGTCGTGATCAAGAACACGATGATAGGTTTCCGACTGCGGGCCTTTCTTAAGCTAAATGCTATGCGGTTATATAGCACAATCAACGGTTATGCATTCCAATGCAACATTTCGATTAATCTTTCTTTCTAAAGTCGGGAGGCACTCGTTGCTTCCATGACTTCGCGGAACACACCTACCTAAATCATAGTATTTTATTATCAGTTGTGCCATCATTTCAGAGACATGGAAAGAGCTTTGTGAGGAATTCATGCTGGCCTTTGTGCTGATAAACTCCGTCTCCACAGCTATTCACACCCGCTTGCTCAGTCCGTCCTCGATAACTGGCGCGTCACCCCACTTTGGCAGGTGTCCTGTTTGGTCTGTATGAATCACCATGGCATTTGCCAGCCGGTGGTGGCGGCCGTCGGACACGGTAATCCCTGAGCCTGGCGTCCGTCCCTCTTCCCGCTGCTGACGTCCCCATAACAGGCTTTCTGACAGCTCCCACATTGTACTCCGAAAGACCGCGCTATCGCTGTTTGGAGCCGTGCGTGATTTCCTACGGCCGACGCTGCCGATTTCGATGCATGCAAATGCAGCTGCCGTCAGTTGTATACCTAAATACCTTGAGATGTCGTCGCAACCCGCTTCCATTGGCTGCAGCCCGTTTCCCGTGGCATCCGTTCTCATTGTTTTGAAACGAGTGCCACTACAAACATCGGCGAAACGCTTGGTGTCTCAGCCCTGCAGTAGATACAGGATTGGGCCGTTTCTACAGGATATAACCCTTTTCTTGGGATTCAAAGGTAGAGCTGTGGGAACTTCGGTTTCTCGAAGGATTCGATGATGTAGCAGTTCTCACCCTGTAAATACTCGGGTGAACATGTGCTCAATGCTCATAAATATAAGCTGATAACAACTCCTGAATTGATTCGCGAGTCGTGTTCCGAATATAAATGTATGAGCCGTCTCTATTTGTTGGTTTCTTACATACGTGAAATGGCAAGTTCTTAGCGGGTCTGCATATCTTTAAACAAAAACAGATTTTCAGAACAGACTTCCCTTCTGCAGTGAATTTTCTGCGTGGCTCGACATGATTTAAGTCCTTCAAAGCTTGTTTTAGGCCCAACTGCTTGAGGGAAACCAGTGCATCATCAACGTACCCTATGCAACTTGTGTCGGCTCCGACGATTGGCTTGAATGTGTCCTCTTCCAATATCTCCATGTGAAGACAGGCAAGAGACGGCGTTAAGGGGTAAGCCCATGACTAATCCGTTGATTTGACTGTACTCCTCTCCGTTGGAGACGAACGATCCGAAATCGACGCACAGTTTGACGAGTCTCGTGAAATCCTGCCTCGAAACTGGCACCATGGCTTCATCATCAGAATGATCCGGAGCTCTCTCCATTGCCGAGATAGCGCCGCTAACAGGTTCGCTTATGAATAGCGATTTCACATCGATGCTCGCTAGCTTAATCTTTGATGTCTAAGGATGTTTAAGTCGGCGTTTTACGTCGTTTCAATTCCTCGGGTGCGCTTCGCTTATTTTTCCATGGTTGCAGACAGTGGTCTGGCTGGTTGCTTGGATAGTCTGTGGTGGGTGCTACCTATGCTTCACATAATTAGTCGCATGTGCACGCCTGATTTATGGAGCATGGGTAAAGCTGGCTTTGTCGAAACACGCTTCCTCTATGTTCTCCAAACACAAAACTTACCTCCCCTTCCAATCAGGCTTCGTTCCTGGCAGATCTTCCCTAGACAAATCTCACCTATCCTACCATACACATCCAGAAAGCGGCTACCGGGAAACGTTCTATGCTCCATACATTCTATATTCTGTACTCAGGCATTCAAAATACGCGCCAGACGCGAACACCAAGATATCAAAACATCATCACTCAAGACAACAATATGATACCGCATACACCTAAACGCAAACAACATACACATCACCCTTCCCATATCACAACCACTCACACCAACCACTGCATGGTGGAAACACAAAACAACCACAACACAATTTTTCACAGACAAACCAAAGTACACCTACACAGGTATAGAAATGCAGCAACTCCTTCGGCAATTCAACTCACAATTCCCAAATTATAACATCATGTACACCGACAACTCCAAATCATACACACCATAGCAGACTGGCATAGCGGCGGTGCTATACTCTGATGCAGCACCGCCCAGGGTCGTCCCATCCGGGTCATCCGGCCCGTCTGCCCGACTCAGCATCCACATACACCGCAGAACTATACGCAATCTTTTCGCCCTACACAACCATTTACTACATAAAAATGGAACACATCATAGCCGCTGACGCAAAATCAGCAAAAACACCTTACACCACTTTCAAACATCATCTAATGCAAAAAATACCACTCATAAATAACAAACTAACTAACATACTCATACCCCAACAGCCAATTCTTTTTTCATGGATCCCGAGCCATACACCAACATGCACGACAAAAAAAAACACGCAGACACACGCAGTCAACAACTCTACAACTCAAGACCAATATCACAACTCAGCTCTGCTCATCTCTGCTAGTCTATCTTCAAGACCTCATTCAACTACGCTTCTCGTCGACTCACTCCAAGTGAAGTATATTAATCCTTTCTGGTCTACCATCCTCAACTCAATACTCCTTGCTCTACCTTGTTCCACCCCGGAGCCTCACACAGTCACACATTCAGCAAAACACACCGCAACAGCCGGCATCACTCACTAGGGGTCTGTTCCTGACCCTGCTCCAAGCTGCTCCGAGCAACTTGGAGTAGCTGCTCCGTGTTCTCGTGCGTTTTCGGAGCAGAACGGAGTAGCTCCAATCTAATCCAACTTACTCCGGCCGAGAGCAGGGGCAGCTTGGAGCAGCTTGGAGTAGCACAAATGTGGCGCTGAAGATACATTTGCGAAACGCTTTGGGTCTGTTCCTGACCCTGCTCTAAAAAAAGAGTAGAGCAACTTGGAGCAGTGCGGAGCATATTGGAGCAGGGTCAGGAACAGACCCTAGGTGACTGGCTGGCCAAACACAACACGCACACCCAATACCCATCGGTAGTCAGTGCCACGAACATGACGCGTCAAAGCTCCATGATGACACCCCACATTGACAGTCGAATGATTCACCAGGTCAACTCTGATTGCGACTCTGCATTTGTGACGCTTCGTGGTTGTGCCAGTGATGGTATGTACATAAGGCCACGGTGGTGCAGGGACGACGCCTATAGTAGTCAGCGGTTGACCAAAGACAGGTGAGTCGTTCCCACCAACGTGTGCCGTTAGTGTTGTGCACTTATAAAAAAAAATTGCTGACGTTTTTAACGCCAGACAGCCACTGTTACATTTCATTCCTTTCTGTGTGGCTTGGTGCGGCAGTAGAACAACTGAGGAGGTCCCAGTGTGTATGCACTATTATCCTGCCTCCCCTGCCCCTTCCCTGCCCCTGCTCCTGCACCTCCTCCCCTCCCTTCCTCCCCCCCCCCCCCCCCCCCCTCAATTTTTTTTAATTTTTTTTTTTTTTTTTTTTTTTTTTTTTTTTTTTTTTTTTTTTTTTTTTTTTTTATTTTTAAATAAACCCCCCCCCCCCCCCCGGGGGGTTTTTTTTTTTTTTTTTTTTTTTTTTCTTTTCCCAAAAAAAAAAATTTTTTTTTTTTTTTTTTTCCCCTTTCTTTTTTTCTAAAAAAAAAAAAAAATTTTATAAAAAAAAACAGAACCTTCCTTATTAACTCTTCCTTACCTCTGCCCACTGGCGGATCTAGCCCACCGGTTTGGGGGGGCAACTTTCGGTTTTCGGCGTCAGTCCCCCTCCCCCTCCCCCCAGTGGCGTACTTAGGAATTGCATCAGAGGACGGGTCGAAGGGATTTGGAGGGTGCCCATTCTCCCACTATTTTTGGTTAAAAGCATCGAATTTCTGCCACTATTTGTCAAATGGACCCATTTTTAACAATAATAATTAAGGACAACATAATGTCCTGTGTAATAATAATGTCCCGGCCTACCTCCACCGCTTCTAAGTTACGGGATTTTTGTTCTTGTTTACCAAAACGTTCATGTTCACGTTCAACGTCTTGTACCACGTCAACGTTCGTGCACGTGTACACACTGGCAGATCCGATTTTGTCAACTCTTGCTGTAAGCAGAACTTCAACAGCATAGAACCCTCGATGCGTGTCAGAATGTACTATGCTACCATATTGGCTTCCAAACAATTATAAAAAATACCTTTAAAATTGGAGATCCTTTCATCCAGACGATATTTTTTTACCTCGGCAAGGGTTACTGCATTTTCATTCAGTTTACTTCTGTTGGTTTCGGGGGGCCAAGACACTATGCCCCCCCCCTTTAAGCGCTTCGGGGGAGCCATGGCCGGAATGGCCCCTCCCTGGATCCGCTAGTGAATGTAGCCTGTCTCTTCATCTTAGCAACCCCAACACCAACATACGAAACATGCTGCTCAACTGGGCTCAACTGGTCACTCGCACAAAACATCCTGTTCAAATTTCGCTTTCGAAATCTGGCTCACTGGGTCCGCTTGCCCGTTACTGGCTAAACAAACTTCATGGACCTATCTGACGAAGGAATAATGAAACTGCTGATTTCGTCATCTCTTGCTGTAAGCAGAACTTCAACAGCATAGAACCCTCGATGTGTCAGAATCGACTATGCTACCATATTGGGCTTCCAAACAATCATAACAAAATACCTTTAAAATTGGAGATTATTTCACCCGGAAAGCTATTTTTTAACCTCAGCAAAGGTTACTGCATTTTAATTTAGTTTACTTTTATTGGTTTGGGGGGGGGGGCAAAAGACACTATGCCCCCCCTTTGGAGCCTGGGGGGCATGGCCGAATGCTCCCCCTGGATCCGCCAGTGATGACAAACAGTAGTGCATTTATAACAACATGACCAAGCTTGGTTCCATTAACCTGTCATGAACTTGATCTGACTTGACCTCGGTGACCTAACATGAGCTTGAAACTATATAGGATATCAATATACATCAAACAAGTCGCTCGTGTTGCCAAGAACACCTCCCTTTTGCGGATATACGGGAAGCGCATCAGCGCCGATTTTTGTGGTCGGGCGCTACGATTTTTTTTTACTTTAACGGCTCCTAACTCGAAAAATGTTCGGCCTATTTCCATTTTTCTTGCTTTAAACGACGCGCCGGTCATTTGTAAGCAGGTACGCAAACAATGGCGTATATCGACCGGTAAAATCTGGAGTTATGTACGAAAAACCGGAGGGGTGGGCGGATTTCGCCCCCCCCCTACAGTGCGCGTGTTAACCTCAGCCGACCTCAGTTACTGCATTTTAAATTAGTTTACTTGTATTGGTTTGGGGGGGCAAAAGACACTATGGCCCCCCCTTTGATCCGCCAGTGCCTCTGCCGTGCATCATTGTGCGGCGAGAACACCGTCAGTCAAGATGACCTTAGTAGATGGCGTCGCTTATTCGCCCAGTGTTGGGAAGGACAGAGACTTGGTCGCCGAGACGATTTAGAGGTGGCTGCATGTACCTACTGGTAGCTCAGCAGAGCCTACTGGAGCAGTTCATTTTTCCCGGATGCTAATCATGAAATGGCGGTTACACAGCCGAAATTGAGCGTTGGCTTGGCCTGACACCACCTGGAGAGCATTCTATAATGTTTTTATACTTCTAATTAATAATCTCCATTACTAGATAATTTGGTTTTCTCATAAGTACTTTTCAATCGGGAACCTCCCGTCGTAAGCTAGGTAACTTCACGCCCATCACAGCACCCGGCCCACCTTGTAATACGGTTCTGCAACTTGGGCTGGAGCTGCCACCTCTTTTCCATTGGGTGGGTGCAGCACAACTTTGGCATGTGGCTAGCACAATGTACAGTGCAAAACCCACCGTCGCGAGACTTCGAAGCAGTACTTAACTTGCATGAAGTTCGGCCTCCGCAAGCGAGGCGTGTGCTGTCTCATATGTTATTATTATGCTAAGTATACCTTTGACCAGCCGTCGGAAGTCCCTTTGTATGCTTTTGGGGGGACATTTGCCTCCCCTCCCCAAAGTTGGCTTAGCTCCTCCCCCCCCCGCCTCCTCCTCCTCATGCCAATAATTTCCAGTTTTATTTTGGGGTCCTATGTGGTATGCCCCCAATCCATTTCGTCCACCTATTTATTGTCTTCATGTATTGTGCCCTCCGAACATGCTTCAGAAACCTGCACCTATGCCTTTGGTCCTTTGATTTCTTCGGAAATATTTGAGTTTTTTTTCACTGGTGTGCCACCAAGACTGTCGAGAAGAGCCCATATTGTCCTATGTCTGATGTAGACTACTAACGCCACGAATTACTGGTGATGCTTTGGACGTTCGCAGGAGGCATGGGCCGACTGTTCGTACTCTGCTGCGTGCTGGCGATGTGCAATTGGCCCGGTGACTTCTATGACGTCATACGCGAGGACTTCACGGTCGGCAGCCGATTCGGAGCCGTCGGAAGTCCAGTGCCGGCGTCCGATCCAGCAGAAGTGTCAGGAAGCGTTAGCTATGACAGCAATAGTGGTGTGTCCGCGAGTGTTAGTGTAACGTTTATATTTTAGTGGCAGTTGTTCTGGGAATACAATTCATAGGATGTGGAAAGAAATAGCTCTTGGCAGCCGCCTCGGTGGCGCAGATGTGTGTTTTTGGTGCGGAATGTTCGTGGTTGAAGTCTGACCCTGGACAGCCTTTTACTCGGGCGGCTTCTGCCCAGGATCTGACAGCAATTGTGGAGTGTTCGCCGTGTCACTGGGATTAACGCTGACTGACCATTGCGCCCAGAGTCGGGTTCACGGGCATGCTCTGGCATTAAACAGATCCTTCGGTCCGGTGGTAGGCCCCTCGGGTACGACCTCGCCTCATGTCACTGGAACAGTCCCTTGTCCACCGAACTTGAGGAAGCGGGATGGCCCCGCCGTGTTCACAACGTAGTGCGGCGAGGAATATGAGAGCAAGCGCGTGAACAAAACTGTCCATGATAAGGAACGTAGCCAAGGGGTCGGCGGGAGTGGTCACCCCCACCACCTCGGGCTTCTACGGGCCCCTGGTGTGGTCCGAAGGGTCTCGCCATGGTCCCGTACTTAGTTGTTCACTGCATCTCCATGGCGAAGATGGAAAGGCTGATAGCGCTTATCGTGGCCGCCGAGGCTATTGTCGGCCTCCTAAGGATGTCTACGAGCCCTTGCGAACACCTACGGGCTCCTACGAACGTCTACGGACCATTGCGAACGTCTACGAGCCCTTGCGAACACTTACGGATCCTTACGAACGTCTATGGACCATTGCGAACGTCTACGGGCCCTTACGAATGTCTGCATAAATGGTAACGGGTCCTTGCGACCGTGTTCGGACCCTTACGAACACTTACGGACCCTTATGAACGTCCATGGATACATACGAAAGTCTACGGGCCCCTACAAAGGTTCACGAGTCCCCACGAAATTTCGTGGTGTCCGTGCATTTCCCCAACATAGACCTCTGAAGAATTGGGTTGAAAAAAAACACCGAAAATCTATTTGTTTTGAGACTGAATCGATTGGTGAAGGTTTCAAGCAAATCAGTCCAGCCATCTCAGAGCATGATTTTGGCTCCAAGTTATGGCTACAAGGCTCTATGTTCACAGGCATATTTAAGATTGTTAGATATTGTTTCAAGCAGAAGAGAGGAGCAGCCAAGGGTGGGCTCGCCTCCCCCTTAGCACCCCAAAATATATTATATCAAAAGATTATTTTTTAGATTGTCACCACATCCCATCCGAAACCCTAAATTTTCTGGTTACTCAGCATCCTTTCACACAAAACACTAGCGAGCCGGAAGCTTTCTCTACTATTTCATCACATTTTTGTGGGGTTGAGGCCCCTGAGGAAAATATTGGGTGCGTCACTGGTTTCAAGCTTGAATATTGATTCAAAGCGTTGATGAAATTGTACAGTACCCTCTGAATCGATTGGTGAAAGTTTCATGCAAGTCGGCTCAACTATCTTGGAGGGAAGGGTCTAAAAAACGGACACTCATTTGGTGTAGGTTTCATGAAGATCGCATTCCAGCGGTTTCCGAGATCGGCCATGGCTGCGAGATGGCGTCTGTCAGTCGGTGTATGTGAGATGGTGTCTGTCTTTTTAGACCCTTCCTCTTGGAGCATGGTTTTAGCTATCACGGAACATTGTTTTGCTATCTCAGAGCATGGTTTTATCGGTCTCGAAGCATAGTTTTAGCTGCAACCTTTCGCTGCAAAGTAGATACTACTCGAAAATTGTCGCTCCGAAGTCGTCGTTACACACTGCGCCCGTAGCTAACGGATGGCCGCAGGCCTTTTTTACGGATGTTTGACGGATATCCGGCGTCCGTAAAACAAGAAACGGGCACGGTGTAAACCAGACATATAGGGTCTGTTCCCGTCGCTCCACTAACCTCCACAAACCTCCACTGGTCGTTCCCGTCGCAAATCCGGTGGAGATTTTTCCTCCACCAACCTCCACCAGTGGAGGTTTGTGGTTCTACCCCGCTGGAATGTTCGCAAAGCGAAATGGCCAACTTTTTCACAAGAAATTGACACCGTCTTTCCTCCGCATTCACACCCCCAAATATCAGCCCTTCTTGACACCATACTACTCGCGGCAGAAAATCATGTCCCCCACACTCGTCGCCCCCCCCCCGGTCGTCACCACGTGCCGTGGTGGAACGACGAGTGTCAACGCGCCGTCGCTCGGCGGCGGCGGGCTGAGCGCAAATTTCGAAAAAAAACCTTACCCCACAAAACATGTTAGAAGCCCGCGAGGCTAAAAAACGTTGCCAGCAGACTATACTAGCGGCCAAAAAACACAGCTGGCAACTTTACTCAAACTCGTTCAATCGATTTACCCCCATCGGCCAAATTGGTCCAAAATTCGCTCTTTCACAAATGGCAGATCCCCACACCGCGGATTCCCACAACTGACAATTCATCATCGCAACATCACAGAACCCTCAGACGTCGCGGAACACTTTGCCACCTATTATGCTGACATCTCCTCAAACGCACAATATTCACAACACACCACCGACTTCTTACGAACCACTCTCGCCACCTGCAACTTTACCTCGGACAACACTGAATCATATAATGCCCTATTTACTCCCTATGAGCTAACCTTATCCCTTTCCAAAGTAACCAACACTTCCCCTGGCCCTGACCAATTGGCATACCCCTTCTTCCAAAATCTATCCGACGCCGGAAAAGAAAATCTCCTCTCAGCACTAAATCAATTATGGACTGACGGCACTTTTCCCCCTTCCTGGTCTACTAGCACTATCGTTCCTATCGCTAAACCTCGCAAACCTCGCGACCTTCCCTCTAGCTATCGACCTATCTCTCTCACTAGTTGTGCCTCTAAAATCTTTGAGCGCATGGTCAATGGTCGAATCAGAGTACACCTCGAAAACAACAACATTCTCTCCCCCTTTCAAAGCGGATTCCGACCCAGACACGGCACCGCCGACAACCTCTTCCAACTAGTTGATTCGATGCAGCGCGGCTTCTTGAAAAAATATGAAACCGTCGCACTTTTTCTCGACTTGAAATCCGCATTCAATAAAGTACACAGTTCGGCCCTCCAAATCAAATTACATCGTATTGGCATACGAGGCAGAATGGCAAAATTTATCTCCAACTTTCTTGCTGATAGAACATTCACCGTCCGCTGCGGAAATATCCATTATCGGCCCCAGAAACTCGATCAGGGCGTCCCACAAGGCAGCGTGCTATCCCCCACCCTCTTTCTCATCATGATTAACGATGCTCTCGCCGACCTCCACAACATAGCCCCCTGCCTAAAATACTCCATTTACGCCGATGATCTGGCCATATGGTGCACGCACCCTTCGGCAGACAAAGCAAATTATCTTATGCAGCGCGCCATGAATCAAATTGATTCCTGGTTCTCCCTTTGGGGACTGCAAATCTCCCCCGCAAAATCCGTCACAATGCTTTTCTCACGGCTCCACACATACATCCCACCTACTACTCCGCTCCGCTATCGCGAACAAATTATCCCTCTCCAAACCACATTCACATATCTTGGCATCATACTAGACAAAAGTATTTGTTTCGGCCCTGATATTGCTTATCTAAAACAACGCTGCGCAAAACGGCTAAATCTCCTGCGCTGCATCTCCGGTCGCGACTGGGGTGCAGACAGGGCTACCCTCAACACTATGTATATCGCTCCGATTCGCTCCGTCCTGGAATACAATGCGTTTATCTTCGATCATATATCTCCGTCACACATCACAACACTTGAACGCATACAAAATCACGCTCTTCGCCTCATCACCGGAGCACACCGCACTACACCCATTACTAGTCTCCGGGCTGAGGCCCACCTCCCCAGTTTACGACACCGCAGAACACTCCAACTAGTCAGATACCACTTTCGGACAACAACACAGCTCAACCACCCTGCCACCCCCGCACTCACTAAACCTCCCTTCAGACGTACCTATAATAGGAACAAACACAACATTGGCATACATTTGAAACATGTCCTTACTCTCGCACTCAAATTCCCCAAGGTAACCCTCGGCAAATTCCTCCCCTTCTCCCCTTTTGGCACATGTATCATCCCAAGCTCGAATATCTCTTCCACCAAAACAAAAAATTACTTTCCCCCATCGAAACCCAACAAACATTTTTCGAATATCAAGCCGCCCACCCCCATCATACATACTTCTACACAGACGGCTCCCGTACCACCGACGGTACGGGAGCTGCTTGGTGCGGTGGACCCAGCTTCGGCCAAATAAAATTAACACCACACCACTCGGTTTACACCTCAGAACTAGTCGCAATCTACGCCTGTCTACACCACATCATTCAACACCACATCTCCACACCAACCATCATCTGCACCGACTCACGTTCTTCCATCGACGCTATCGCAGCCATACACAACACCACACACCCCACACTCCACGCTATCCGGGAACTCTATCACACACATCATGTCCACCTTCACCTCACACTGCTCTGGATCCCTGGCCACATGGGGATTCGGGCAACGAGCGGGCAGATGAGCTCGCACGTCGAGCCATCGATCTCCCACCCACCCCCAACCTCCCAGTCCCCCCCCCCCCTGTGACCTTCTATTCCTCACCAACCGATTATTCAACACATATCTCCAGGCATGCTGGAATCACAACACTACTCACTTGCACCACATTAAACCCCTTCTCGCCAAATGGCCCTCTTCCAGACAACTCACGCGATCACACGAGATCCACCTTGCTCGACTCCGACTCGGGCACACGAATCTCACGCATAATTTCCTCTTTCATCGACCTCTCCGCGCTCCGCCCTGCCAAACATGTGGTGTTCGTAACACTGTGGAACATTTCTTGCTTATTTGCCCAGCCTACCAACTACAACGTCGCCCACTTCTTACCTACATTGCGCAAAATCGTCTTCCACTTTCACTACCAAGCCTCCTCGGTGACAAGCACCCGGACCTCATTGACATACTATTCACATACTTGCACGGCACGAAACTTGAGGAAGTAATTTGAAGTCAAACGCTATCATCTATCTCCATCGTCGTTAAACACATACATATAGGTTGTATCACACTAGGTAGGCAGAGACCGATCCAATTTGGCCAAAATGGACGGTTCTCCTTATAAATTGCGCTTGGTTTTTCACCTTCGGGTTTTCCAAGCTGCTTGGTTTTTTCACCTCTCAGGTTTTTCCACCTCTCAGGTTTTTCCAAGCCTTAACTAAAACATACACCTACACACACAAGGTCGGGCCCGACGCCCACGACTCGCCCTGGACGTCGGGCCTCTGCTTCGCTTTTTCGGTCGCAGGTGGGCAGTGGAGCCTCTCCGCAGGTTACGATGCTGCCCACCCTCCAAGTGTACTTCTATGCGTCGTGTATGTACGTGTGTCTGTGTATGTTTCACCCATGTATGTGTGTCGGACTTTACGCCACGTTCCTTGCTTGTCGGCGTCTCATCTTTCTTCGCTTTCTTAATTGATATAACCGGATGCCATATAAGCCGGATTAACGTAACCCTTTCCTTAAAGGAAACTAACCACCTTGCCGAAATTCTGCAATCATACTAATTAGGGGTATTGGCACCTGAAAATGATGAATATGACATTGGTTTTGCGAAATATTATGCCCATACTTCAAAAAACGGGATTTTGGAGTTTTTTATTTCTATCATAGGCCTCTAAAGGTTCGCATTTAGGTTTAATTAAAGTTTAATTAATTTAATTTAATTAAATTTTTAATTAAATTTAAATTAAATTTAATTAAAGCCTTTAGGTTCAATTAGGTTTAATTAGGTTTAATTAAATAAAAGGTTTAATTGCCATTAAATGCTGTTTGCTTCCATATGCTTCCATATCAAGGAATTTTCACAACGCCCACCGAGTCTGTCCATGTCCCAAAACCGATGATAAAAGGCCTTATAACTTCGGCTGGAAGATGTTTTGGACCGAACGGAGTATGAGGTAAGTGATTTCTCGACGTGGTCTTCAAAACTGCTATCTCAGTTAAAATCCCATTATAAAGGTGGTTAGTTTCCTTTAACGTAGCATATCTCTAGCGGATGGCACTCGGCCTCTGCTAAAGATGGAAAAAAAACTCCACCAGTGGAGCAAAAGCTCCACCAGCCCAGAAGCAGGGTCCAATTATGATTTTTCAGTTGAGCTCAATCACGGCGCACTTGCGCCATATATTTGCGCGTAAACAACGTCCTCCATCATACGAATCTCATCTTCATGCATCAACTGAATACCAGGATCATCCTTCGCAAAGGAAATATGAAATTACTACAACTATGAACAATAATCGAAGTAACAGATGCAGACCACAAACATGTTTTTTAGGCCTTTGATCTACGTCATTCGGCCTAAGGGAAGATGTTACTTTACCGGCCGGATCCTCCGCAATTCCCGTGCCCAGAAGTACCGCCGTTCTCCTGGCGCCGACTAAAATCCTACTCGAGCCCGATCGACGAGGTCGGGCAAGTTGAGATGAGGAAAAGTCAGCATCGGGTAGAGAAGCGCCTCGGGGCCGAGGGAGCCCGGCGGGTCCAGACACGAGATTATATGCTGTACGTTAAGAAGGCAGGCCAAACCGCAAAACAGGGGGAGACGATGCTCAACCGAGAGGAAAGAGATTGCCTGGTTCATCCCATAGGCGAAAAGGACGTGTGCTCCCCGCAGTCTCTGAGGACACATACATAGCCAGAAATAATGACAAATTTGAGACTTTGTAAAACAAGGCATACCATGTACATTGTGCGATCATCTGGACAAACATTTGAAAGGCAATTTTGCCAATTTATGATACAGCGCCAAATGCTTCCTTTTTGTCGCGGAATTCACACCGCTGTCAGCTGATTTCTCCACCACGCTCCACCGGTCGTTCCCGTGGGCCAGTAGTCGGTTTTACAGCGGCAATTTGCTCTCCCGTCTAGTCGCTTTTCATCCTTCCAAGTCATTCCTTGCTTCAACGAAACATTCCAGACATGAACTAAAAAGCACATCGAAGAACATTTATTATTAACAAGAATTGATTTCACTCGATTTTCTGAACTTTTCATTGACAAAACTTGATTCTTGGTGGTGAGAATAAAACGATTTTAGACTGATTGTTTTAGTATAATGTTCCTTAAACCATTTCAAATTCCGAAACCTATATCCCAGTACGCGGCAGGCAACAAATTAGCCGGTGCACGAGCGTCCTACTCGTGGGATGTGTTGTGATTATTTATTAGTTGTGCGGCGTGAGCATGTCGGCAGTAAAGGTATGGATTTATAAACTTGGTTGACATCGATTAAGTGTACTTTTGTTATCATTTTCTCTACCGTTGCTCAGGAAGTTGGCTTATAACCGCATCCTTCGCTAATTTAACCACAGCGCCAATTTGTCATCTGGCAGTCATCCGTCCGCTGCCAGATGCCGTAGAGCTGAGTGCAGTCTCGACGTAAATTAGAAAGCGTATTGCAATTTGCTGATATTCGTAAGTTTAATTCTACTTATTTCAGCAGCGTCAATAGGAAAACCTATTTCGTTATCAAAACTGATGTGAGAATTATATTTGCTGGTCGCTTTTAATTTATGCAGATTACTATGCCGGGTCTTCTCCCTCTATCTCGTTCCTGAGACCACGTGACCTGGGGGCAAAGTTCCGCTTTAAAACCGACTAGTCTCAACTAACCTCCACTAGCCTCCACTGAGTTCCTTCTGGTGGAGCCACGGGAAACAGGCCCTAAGTAGTGTGCTTTGCATGGTTATGATTTGTTCAACGTGTGGAAAGTATTTAAAGGTTTCCCTCTGAATTGCGTGCTTCTTCTTTGGAAGTTGAAGGTTTTTACCAATATACCAGCATATTGCCTGAAGCTGTCTCACAGGCGCTAAAATTGGAATTATTCCGTAATTTGTAAACACGCGTGGTGTTCTGTGGCAGTGTGCTTCGCACTTTAGTCATAAAGTCATAAAGTGTTAAGGCTTAATAACCACAGGGGCCCATCTGTGTTAAGCCTATCTAGAAAAGGTACTAGAAATGTACATATTCTCACCCCAATCAATCCTAATCCCAAGTTCCTAGGAAGCTATATATCCCAGCCTATCTAGCATCATCCACTTGCTATTGCATAACACCCTCAACAATTGCAAGCTCCTCCCATCATACCCATTGTGCTACCATAGCCCCTGCTTAAAGGGGTCTGTGCCGTGCACATTTAACATAAATATTATCCCCTCCATCCAAATTAGAAATCAAAAACAAGATTTTCCTGCCTAAAAAATTTGTCCACCCTACTTTTAAATACATTCAATGAGGAACTCCCCACAACATCAGCAGGCAGCCCATTCCACTGATCAACAACCCTTTGACTGAAGACCTGCTGTCGCTTAACTGTCCTACACCTCAACTTGTCTAACCTGAGTTGGTGACCCCTGTGTGATACTTTAAACTGAAGAGCACCATTTAAATTGACCTGATCTAGTCCTTTAACAATTTTGTGCATTTCAATCAAGTCCCCCTTTATCTCCTATACTTGAGTGAGTACATATCTAATGCCACAAGCCTTTCTCCATATTCTAAGCTACCTAGTCCACTGATGAGTTTAGTTGCTTTGCGTTGCACTCTTTCTAACTTGTCTATATCTTTTTCTAGGTAGGTGCTCCAAGCTTGCACAGAATATTCCAAGTAGGGTCACACATATGCTAAGTACAGTTTTTCATGACTTCCTTGCTCTTATACATCACACTTCTATTAATGAGTCGCAGCATTCTGAGTGCCCTGTTCCTAGCTGAGCTACATTGTTTCTCTGCTTTAAGGTCATTTGAAACCAACACACCTAAGTCCCTTTCCTCTTCAATAACATCCAGTTCCCTCCCTCCCATTGTATATCTGATAGTCTCACCTTCAGACCCCAGATGCATAACCTTACACTTGTCATAGTTAAAAGACATCTGCCATTGATCAGCCCACTTTTTTAGGTCCTCCAAGTCTAGTTGAATATTACTTAGATTGATCACAACTGTTTGCCACTCCTACCAGTTTGATGTCATCAGCAAATTTGAACACTATTCCTCAGCCCTACCTCAATGTTATTTACAACTTTAAACAATTCCCTAAATATTTTACTGTTCGTATCACCTTGAGTTATATGTATGTAGGTACCTAGGTACATAATCATGTTTCTTCACTTGTTTTTCATTTTAGATGCCCAGTAGGCACAGTTGTCCACCTGGTTTCAAGATAAAGTCATAAAGTCATAAAGTATTAAGGCTTAATAAGAGCCACAGGGGCCCATCTGGGTTAAGCCTATCCAGAAGAGGTACTAGAAATGTACATACTCTCACCCCATTCAATCCCTTATCCCAAGTTCCTAGGAAGATATATATCCCAGCCTATCTAGCACCACTCACTTGCTACCGCATAACACCCTCAACAATCACAAGCTCCTCCCATCATACCCATCGTGCCACCATAGACAATCTCATCAGCATCACATCCCGAAGGAAGGTACACCGAATCCACTGCTAGGCACACCCCACAAATTCATAAAGCGTTCAGACTTAAGAGACTCGCTTGCTATTGCATAATACACTCAACAATTACAAACTCCTCCCATCATACCCATTGTGCTACCATAGACAATCTCATCAGTATCACATTCCGAAGGAAGGTGCTGAATCCACTGCTAGGTACACCCTATATAAAGTTATAAAGCATTTAGACTTAATAAGAGACTCACTTGCTATTGCATAACACACTCAACAATTTCAAACTCATCCCAACTCCCAACTCCTCCCTGTTGATCAACCCTCCCTGGAATACAGAAAAACAAGCCCCCTATTCTTATAATGATTGTCTATGCTGTTTTTAAAGATGTTCAGTGTGTTGCTACTGACAATGGTTCCTGGCAGCTGGTTCCAATGTTCTACTACCCTGTTGATGAAGAAAGACTGTCTTAACCTTGTCCTGCTGTGATTAACTTTAATTTTGAATTGATGACCTCTAATTGCATCATTTCTGTTAAATTCAAACATTTCCCTGAGATATCCCTGTTCCTGACCATGAACAAATTTAAAAACCTCGATGAGATCTCTCAGCCTTCTATATCTAAGTGAAAACATATTCACTTTATTCAATCTTTTCTCATATGCCAAGTTGCCTATACCATTAACCATTTTTGTTGCCCTCTTTTGTACTCTCTCTAAAAGCCAACAATCTTTCTCATAACTAGGGAACCAAGCTTGGACACAGTATTCCAAATGTGGCCTGACATATGCACAGTAAAGCTTCCTGATGACCTCACTTGTGTATGACACATTCCTCTATTGCCCCAAGCATTCTTAGTGCCTTCTTCCTGGCTTCTTTGGTCTGTTCTGATGCCCCAAAATTTTGTGTTCAAAATAACACCTAAGTCCTTCTCCTGCTGAGTCACAGATAGTACTTGGCCACCCATCAAGTATGGAGCCTTTATATGCTGCCTACCTACATGCATGACTGCACTTATCAAAATTAAACTTCATTTTCCATTTTTCGGACCACTTCACTAGCTCATCTAAGTCTTTCTGCAGCAAAACCTGCTCATTGTGCCCTGTTATTGCCCTAAAGATCTTCAAATCATCTGCAAATTTCAAAACCTTACTGCTTAGGCCACATTCAATGCTATTCACATATATAATGAACAATAGTGGCCCCAGTACCGACCCCTGGGGGACTCCACTAAGAACATTTTGCCATGATGTTTCACAGCAGGTAGGGAGGAACCTTTGTGGATGGGTGAAATTTTGGTAAATATATCGATCAAGGTAAAATTGGATTTTGTGGATTTTTTTTAATACAGGGTATTTTAACATAAAAATGACTATGTAACCACTCATTTTCTATGCAAATGATTACTTTTCAGTTGGCAAACAAATATGTGATCATAATCTTCACTCTGCAAATATAGCACATTGCATATAATTATCAGTACCTGGTGTGTCACAGATGTGATAAAGAAGAAATTCAACACTTCATGCACTCAATTTAATACTCTTTGACATCGAAAACCTTATGTTTCTCCCTTAATTTTACATTTATTTCCGAGAATGAATACTTGCAACCCGACACATCCGCAGCCAAGGTCGGAAATTCCTTGCGATGCTGTATTATTTTATTTTTCATATGTTTGATGACATCATGACCAAAAAATTTGTTTTGGATGATTGATTTTCGGGCTAGGTTAGGTTAGGTTAGGTTAGGTTAGATTAGATTAGATTAGATTAGATTATATTATGATATAATATATTTTGTATTATGCTACATTATCTGCCATTCTTACACTGCATATTGTTGCTGCATATGCTGGAGAACACTGCTGTGTTCTGCTTATGGTCAAGAGTTCAAAAATTACATATGGATAGATAAATAATAGGAAAAAATAACCTAACCCTAACCTAGACTAAGATAACATAGCATAATATATAAAATATATTATATCATAATATAATCTAACCTAACCTAACCTAACTGGAAAACCAGAATCGTCCGAAACAAATGTTTCGGCCATGACGTTATCAAATATATGAAAAATAAAATAATGCAGCATCACAAGGAACTTCCGGCCTTGGCTGCGGATGCATCAGGTTGTGAGTATTCATTCTTGGAAGTAATGTGGAATTAAGGCAGAAACAAGGTTTTCGATGTCAAAGAGCATTAAAATGAGTGCATGAAATGTTGAATTTCTTCTTTATCACATCTGTGGCACACCAGGTACAGATAATTATAAGTGATGTGCTATATTTGCAGAGTGAAGATTATGATTGTGTATTTGTTTGCCAACTGAAAAGTAATAATTTGCAGCAAAAATGAGTGGTCGCATCATCATGTTTATGTTAAAATACCCTGTATTAAAAAAAAATCCCAAAAATCAAATTTTACCCAGATCGACATATATACCGAAATTTTACCATGAACAGGTATTGCTTGAGTTTCAGTACTACGTCAATCATATGGAATTGTACATATTCATTGCCCTTCACATCTCACTCAATGCAAAATTGAAGGGTAAGTTTGCAGTTTAAGATAATATCTGATAAGGGGATGAGTGGTCTAGGGGTAAGATGCTCGTCTCACAATTGAAAGGTTGTGTGTTCGAGTCTCACCTGTCGCTACTCTTCGCCCTCGACCAATCGGCGTGAGAGATTGGTGACGCTACATGACTCAATGGTTGACGTGTCGCAAAACCAATAACCAATAATATCTGATAATATTTCTTGGATAATTTCTGATTTCTTGGAATTTCTTTGTTTAATGCAATGTTTATGAATGTGCTGAACATGATGTGACCACTCATTTTGCTAAGTGACCTTGTAGTTGGTGCACCCTTAAGCCTGACCAATCACTTCCTCTGCAAATGCATACTTTTCAATTGAGAGGCAAAATAACACCCAAAAAGGTGCTTGGAGTTTGGTAATATAGCATTAGAATGCTAAAAAATCAACAAAAAAGATGCAATATAGCCATCGTAATCAAGTTAAAATACATGGTATTTGAAGAAAAAAATCCAAAGAATCAAAAGCTACCTTGATCTGCAATAATACACCTTACCTAACCCAGCCTAACCTTCCATGCAAGAAAGGAAATATTTTTTTTATTCAAAATTTCCAAACAATTTTTTTTTCTTACAAAAATTCAACATGAAAACAAAAACCTAAAAAACATTTTGAAGAAAAGTGTCTCTTTAAATGGCAAAAAAAATCTAACAAAAGCCTAACCTAACCTAACATAATCAAACCTAACCCCTTTGTATGCTTCATGGAGATAAATCCTGTGTAAAACTTTCTTGTGGTAACCTTAAACTGCAATAATTTGAATTGAAATGCACAGTAAAGTTTGGTTAAGTGTTAACAAAATTAAGAGTATTTAGGAATATATATATATATGCATGCATGCATGCATGTATACATACATACATACATACATACTTACATACATACATACATATATATAACTACCTAGTCCCTGACCACAAATTGAAGATAAAAAATGTCTGGTCTGGACTTGTTCAACCTTTCCTAGCAACTTCAGTATTACTTTCCTGAAAGTGCATGTTTTCTCACTGGAGGGGTGCCACCTTTCCATGGAGGGGACACATGCTCCCATTGTCCCCATACCTGTCCCTGCAGTAATGGCTAATACACGTAGATAGGGAGGAATCTGAACATTAAATGAATCGTTATGTGCTTAGGTGCTGCTGGTGCTTCAGCACTTACTGGACTTATTTCAACGTGACCAAGCTGACAATACAGCATTGTTATCAAATAGGTACTAGGTGCTGGTGAGCCAATTCCACAAAATGGTCATGGCAACTATTTTGAAAAATTGCCTGCAACATTTCATATTAAAGGGTGTTGGGTAACCTAATGCAACATCACCAAGGCTGATGAGCTTGGAGAGTGTATGTCTATGTTTTGGTAAGATGAAAAGGGTGCTAAGTGAAAAGGCAGCATGAATTGCCAAATAACTTTTATGATATCATAGTCATGACTGATGCATCCTACTCTTAACATAATATATTGCACTCCTTCACTGCTGGCCATGTGCATACGACTCAGATCGTTTTTGAAAGCATAAGCATGGCAAAAGTAGAAAATTTGTCCCACGTTGTTAAGGCCAACTAATGCCAAAGCTTTGCTGAGTGGCACTAGAGGCATGTCACAACTGTAACCACACATCCAGTTCTTCCTCCTGGAGGGCACCATATGACCTGTGCAGCCAATTTGCCCCTCTGTAGTAGCTAACTAACTCTTCCTCCTGGGGACTTCAGCCATCAGGTTGTCCACCTTGAGTAAGAAGTTGCAACAAGCTTGGGACTTGAAACCCATGAAACTCATCAGTAGAGCTATCACTTGGGTTTTGGCAGTCTTCCTTATGTACATGGCAACAAGATGAAATTACTCTAGGATTGGTCACACCCTGGTGAGATGTAGCTACCTTTTAATACGAACTGACTGTGTCCTTGCTCACACAGTGTAACCCTACAAACATGGCACCATTTCGTGTTGGCTTCCCTGTATGGAAAGCTATATGCCCCAGCCTAGCTTAGTCCTCACAGTGTTGACATGTCTGTGCTCCAAATGATGGAAAACAAATCCAAGATCCTCACATATGGGGACATCTTGATGCTCTTTCAATAAGTACAATTTGTTATGATCATACGAGGTCTGTCTAGAAACTATCCGACCTTGAATTTTCCCGGGTACAGTAGTGATGAAGGCACAGTGGAAGCAGTGCACAGTGGAAGGAGACAGCTTAATGCGCATGCGTGAATTTTTTATCTGCCTGCGAGTGTGTCAGTCGCTGCCTACTGGCTGCTGAGTGAGGTGCTCTGATACATGTTCATCGGATTTTCGATTTCTCTCAAGATGACTGAACGAGTTGAGCAAAGATACTGCATTCAATTTTGTCAAAAGCTTGGTGATTCTCAAAGCGAAACAATTCGTAAGATTCAGCAGGTGTTTGGAGACAATGCTATGGGGGTAGCACAAATTAAGGAATGGTTCAACCGATTCAAAAATGGCCGCACATCAGTGGAGAGTGACGAGCGTTCTGGGAGGCCACAAACCGCTCGGAATGCAGCTGTTGTTGCGAGGGTGGGAAAATCTGGTAATGGGAGATCGACGTTTGACCGTACGAGAGGTTGCCGAAGAGGTTGGGATCAGTAAAGATTCTGCACATGCAATTTTGCGTGATGATTTGAACATGCGCAGAGTGGCTGCGAAATTTGTGCCCAAGCTGCTGTCGGCGGAACAGAAAGAACACCGTCTTCAGGTTGCACAGGACATGCTGGACACTGCCAACACTGATCCTGAGTTTCTGAACACCGTGATAACTCTCCAGACATGGCTCCTTGCGACTTCTGGTTGTTTCCTAAATTGAAGACGCCATTGAAAGGATCCCGTTTTTACAGTAGAGAAGAGATAATGCAAAACGCGACGGCGGAGATGAACACCATTCCAATAGAAGCCTTCCAGAAGTGTTTTCGGCAGTGGAAGGATCGGTGAGCTAAGTGTGCAGGCGCAAGGGGCCTACTTTGAAGGGGATTAGGGTCCCAATCCAGTCAGGTACGTAATATATTTTTTCCGGCCAAAGGTCGAATACATTTTAGACAGACCTCTTATACTTGGATATGAGATGTGAAGCATTGGTATTTCATCTATTATGTGATGGAAGTTTTGGCACAAAAGCTGAAGTGGTTGGTGTATTTTCCCCACTTCACACCACCACTGCCACTGCCACCACTATCACCATCACCATCACCATCACCATCACCATCACCATCACCATCACCATCACCATCACCATCCCCATCACCATCACCATCACCATCACCATCACCATCACCATCACCATCACCATCACCATCACCAACACCACCACCACCACCACCACCACCACCATCACCACCATCACAATGAAGCCATTAGACAAAAATCCAGGTTCTGGGCAAATTGGAACTCAACACCAGCCATACAGTTTTCATGGAAATAGGTGCAACATAGCAAACGCCCAATGCTGAATTAACGTCCATTCCCACACAATTTTTACATCCTGATTATGCATGCATATTTAGGTAGTCTGCATTTCATGTTTAGAACAGTGTTCTGTTTGTAACATTAGAACAATCATACACATGATCACTATTTTTGGAAACCCACACATCTCATGAGCACCTACCCACACAAGCACCCACATCTCATGGTGCATTTCCAGGTAAAGGGGACGAGTGGTCTAGGGGTAAGATGCTCGTCTCACAATCGAAAGGTTGTGGGTTCGAGTCTCACCTGTCGCTACTCTTCGCCCGCGACCAATCGGCGTGAGAGATTGGTGACGCTACATGACTCAACGGTCGATGTGTCGTAAAACCAATAACCAATAACCAACATTTCCAGATAATGTGATTGATTGCATTTAATGTGGTCCGTAATACAATTACCCATGGACGCCATGAAAAATGCTGTTAGAAGTATCTTGTTTTCTGATAGAGCTTTCAGGAACTTCAAACATATATTGTGGATGGCAGAGTTCATGGTGAATGTGAACATCCTACTGTACTCTTTAACATAGCACACCTCATGAAAACCAATTGTTTTAACCCTGTTCAACATGATTAATTGATTATGTAATTCCATATTTTCCAGCATCATGAGGAATATATTGACCACATGCAGATGTCAACATCACCTGAAAAGTCACTCGAAGCACATTTTGGACGTCCCATGTGGATCAAATGTTCGACTGTTGGCGTTTGCTCGGTCCCAGAAGAAGTATTCCTACAGCCAACATTCAAACATGCCATTTCTGGAACAAGGGAAATTGATTCATCAAATAAGTCGAATGGATAATTCAAAAAGGCTTATACACTTGGTTTCAAGCTTGCAAGCCCAAGTGATACCAACGAGTCTTCCAGTCACCATAAATGAAGCAAAAATTAGGAGTGTGCTAAAGTCTTACAAAGTGCCATTTGAAGTGGGTTATACGTGCCTCATTCTGGAGTGCATTTTTTGCAAGCACAAGAAGTCTGGCAGAAAGCCTGATGGTGAGAAAATGTATGTCAATCTCATCACAGGTGAGAAATGCAAAACTTTTTATCCTGTCATGTCACTGCATTATTTTATGTTTTATGTTTTTATGTTTTATGCTCGCAATTTTTTAACGCTTGTCAGGTGTCTGAAGTATTATCCATATAGCCCATTTATGTGTTCCAGTGCGATTATTTGTGATCGCCGGTGAAAGTATATGATTGTGAAACGGATACGATCGTGCGACGTGGACAATGAACAATTTTGTTGAGCTGGATAATAAGCAGCATTTCACGTGCTTATACACCGACCTCGTTAAATTACAACCTGTGAAACAGCCTGTGCTGGTGGCGACGCGACGCACGCCTCACGCCAGAGCAGGCTCGTTCACGTGCCAGCAGTGCGGCTGCGCTGGCTCCTGGGCGCAGCTGGAGGACCACCTGAGCCTGGCGCAGGCTCCGCGGGCCCGGCGCGCGCGCCAGCCGCAGCCGCAGCCGCAGCCGCCCGAGCCGCTGCCGCCGGTCGTCACCCGTGTCTGGGAGGCAGCGCAATCCGCCGATCAGGTGGACGCCGACTGCCTGCAGCAGGCGCTGGAGAGACTCGATCTGCAGGTGGGTGCTGGGCCGTGCCAGACCGGACCTCGGGCTGGCTGAGCGCCAATGACCCAACACGGTACCGAGGCCTGCCAATGATTTTGCGTTGTTTTCGGCGAGAACTCTTAGCGTGTGCATAAGGGAATTTAGAATGTCTGAGCATCTCATTTTCATGTAGCGATATCCGTGTCGTAGTTTTTTCCGTGACGAGTCATCAGCACGAACACGATTTGGGATATTGCAGTGACACATAATGCTCGTATCAGGGAATGTCTGACTTTAATCTCTTCGAGTGGAAAGAAAGCGTTACTACTTCTGACGTCCGCTGGTCGCAAGTTCAGCCGGAATCCAGCTGCAATCATCACTGCGATCCAGCTAACAGGCTGCTACAGTGATAAATTATTCGTGAAATAAGGTGGAATATACCACTTTCTGAACACTCAATCCACATCCTTTTCCAAGAAGTATCGGCATCCTGCTCCTTGATGAATGCTTATGAAGTCTTCATGTCTCCTTTCTAACAGTATCTCATTTATAAATAGCATGTGCATGCTCTCGACAAGGAATGGTGATACACGAACATTTTCCAATGCAATTTCAGGTAAAGGGGAAGCCTATAATGTGATATCGCATGCAATATGAGTTTATAGCATAGCTATTTTCTCCCTATCCCGAATATAGCTCTTCTTAAATTATGAATCTCAAAACAAATTATAAAGGTCCAGTCATAAGTACCTACACTATTGACTCAAAGTCTGAAGGGCATCAAACACATTTGAAATGACACTAATTCCATGGCAAATTTCGACATCCTGCTGTGCTCGTTTCGACATCTCACACCTAACGAAAAACCGTTATTTTAACCCTGGGCTGCCTTAACCTTAAGCCCAAATAACCAACCATCTTCTCGGTGCTCCTGACACCCCTCTCTTCACATCATCCTGAGGCGGGCTTGCAGCTTGTAAGCCCACCAGCTCCATCACCCCAACTACTATTCATTTCGGCCGCACAATCCGCCCCTTTCAAATTCCTCTGGTATTCAATAAAAAGCCTACACGTATCTGAGCCACGTCTCCAGCCTTCTGCCCCACTTAGCACCATGCCATCCAATCTGCAAACTATGCCTACGTCTAGAATCGGCCTGTCCGTTTCCCAGCTGGCGACTTCGCCGACCATGGGCACCCGGAAACAGCAACCGTCTTCTTTTCTATCGCATGATTTGAGTTTGATTTCCCAGTTTCAGTGTGAGTCTCGCATTACCTCTGTTTTACCGTGACATCAGCGTCTCCTAATGTCAACTCTGCTGTGCCCTCAATCCCGCCGTGACTTTAATATCTCTGTGACCACAATCCCAATCTCATTGTGACACCAACTTCACCTCACCGCGATCTTGACATCGTAGCAAGGTTGGGGTTTTTACCGGGAAAGACTAGTTTTTGTCACGATAACCAGTTTTTTCGCTTAAAAACGATAAAGAACTTGTATAACAGGCAAAAAATAGTACCATGTCTGCACTTCCTCGGGCGTTTTCACCTTCAATTTTGCCTATTTCTATGTGTTATGCACGCTGTATGATACTTGACACTCTCCTAGACATAGACACCATAGACACATAGACACCATATACCTAATCCATAAAATCCGGTAAGAACCGTTTTTGACATGTCGGGTTTTACCAGTGGCAATAACCGATAAAAACAGGCTTGGTGATAAAATCTAGGAAACCTGCATCATAATATCAACCTCACCATAACTGCTATGAATTTCAAATCCACAAGCATCCTTTTCGTAGTGGTTTTGGACCAATAAAAATAATCGCACGAGCACTCTCGCCCACGTGTCTGGACTGCCATCTCGCCTCTCCGGCAGCCTCTTAACCTCTATCTGCGATCTAGCACCCAACGTAACCTTGGCCACTCCGTTTCCCCCAGCTCAACTCCATGGGTCGCCGCTGTCTCGACCTCCCCGCGATGTCTGCCCCGCTGCTGACCTCAATTTCGCTGTAACCCGAGTATCGCTGTTGACTCCAGTCTCACTGTGACCCCAGTCTTGCTGTGACCCCAGTCTCGCTGCTGACCCCAGTCTCGCTGCTGGCCCAGTCTCACTGTGACCCCAGTCTCACTGATCCCAGTATCGTCGCTGACCTCAGTCTCGCTGTGACCCAGTCTCGCCGCTGATCTCAGGACATCAGTGTGGACACGTTGCGTCGGTTCGAGGCCCGGCTGACGGCCGACGGCGGCCTGCTGGTGCCGCTGTGCCGGCCCGACGGCTCCCTGGCCGGCCTGCGCCAGCTGACGCCTCGCACCGACCGCACGCTGCCGGCCGGCCTGCACGTGCCGGCCGGCCCGGGCGGCGCGCGCGGCCGGGAGCACGCCGTGCTGACGGCGCGACTGGCTGATGCGCTGGCCGTGGCCGAGAAGAGTCGGCTGCCGGTGCTGGCGCTGCCGCACGGTCAGTGAACATGTTGGGCGTGTGGGTACTGCTGCACCGTCAGTGAAGGTGTTGGGTGTGCGGGTACTGCCGCACCGTCAGTGAATGTGTTGGGTGTGCTGGTACTGCCGCACCGTCAGTGAAGGTGTTGGGTGTGCGGGTACTGCCGCACCGTCAGTGAATGTGTTGGGTGTGCTGGTACTGCCGCACCGTCAGTGAATGTGTTGGGTGTGCGGGTACTGCCGTACCGTCAGTGAATGTGTTGGGTGTGCGGGTACTGCCGTACCGTCAGTGAAGGTGTTGGGTGTGCGGGTACTGCCGCACCGTCAGTGAATGTGTTGGGTGTGCTGGTACTGCCGCACCGTCAGTGAATGTGTTGGGTGTGCGGGTACTGCCGTACCGTCAGTGAAGGTGTTGGGCGTGTGGGTACTGCCGTACCGTCAGTGAATGTGTTGGGTGTGCTGGTACTGCCGCACCGTCAGTGAATGTGTTGGGTGTGCGGGTACTGCCGTACCGTCAGTGAAGGTGTTGGGTGTGCGGGTACTGCTGCACCGTCAGTGAAGGTGTTGGGTGTGCGGGTACTGCCGCATCGTCAGTGAATGTGTTGGGTGTGCGGGTACTGCCGCACCGTCAGTGAATGTGTTGGGTGTGCGGGTACTGCCGTACCGTCAGTGAAGGTGTTGGGTGTGCGGGTACTGCTGCACCGTCAGTGAAGGTGTTGGGTGTGCGGATACTGCCGCATCGTCAGTGAATGTGTTGGGTGTGCTGGTACTGCCGCACCGTCAGTGAATGTGTTGGGTGTGCGGGTACTGCCGTACCGTCAGTGAAGGTGTTGGGCGTGTGGGTACTGCCGTACCGTCAGTGAACATGTTGGGCGTGTGGGTACTGCCGTACCGTCAGTGAAGGTGTTGGGTGTGCGGGTACTGCCGCACCGTCAGTGAATGTGTTGGGTGTGCGGGTACTGCCGTACCGTCAGTGAAGGTGTTGGGTGTGCGGGTACTGCTGCACCGTCAGTGAAGGTGTTGGGTGTGCGGGTACTGCCGCATCGTCAGTGAATGTGTTGGGTGTGCTGGTACTGCCGCACCGTCAGTGAATGTGTTGGGTGTGCGGGTACTGCCGTACCGTCAGTGAAGGTGTTGGGTGTGCGGGTACTGCTGCACCGTCAGTGAAGGTGTTGGGTGTGTGGGTACTGCCGCATCGTCAGTGAATGTGTTGGGTGTGCGGGTACTGCCGTACCGTCAGTGAAGGTGTTGGGTGTGCGGGTACTGCTGCACCGTCAGTGAAGGTGTTGGGTGTGCGGGTACTGCCGCATCGTCAGTGAACGTGTTGGGTGTGCTGGTACTGCCGCACCGTCAGTGAATGTGTTGGGTGTGCGGGTACTGCCGTACCGTCAGTGAAGGTGTTGGATGTGCTACTGCTGCACCGTCAGTGAAGGTGTTGGGTGTGCTGGTACTGCCGCACCGTCAGTGAAGGTGTTGGGTGTGCTGGTACTGCCGCACCGTCAGTGAACGTGTTGGGTGTGTGGGTACTGCCGCATCGTCAGTGAAGGTGTTGGGTGTGCGGGTACTGCCGTACCGTCAGTGAAGGTGTTGGGTGTGCGGGTACTGCCGTATCGTCAGTGAAGGTGTTGGGTGTGCGGGTACTGCCGCATCGTCAGTGAACGTGTTGGGTGTGCGGGTACTGCCGTACCGTCAGTGAACGTGTTGGGTGTGTGGGTACTGCCGCATCGTCAGTGAAGGTGTTGGGTGTGCTGGTACTGCCGCACCGTCAGTGAAGGTGTTGGGTGTGCTGGTACTGCCGCACCGTCAGTGAACGTGTTGGGTGTGTGGGTACTGCCGCATCGTCAGTGAAGGTGTTGGGTGTGCGGGTACTGCCGTACCGTCAGTGAAGGTGTTGGGTGTGCGGGTACTGCCGTACCGTCAGTGAAGGTGTTGGGTGTGCGGGTACTGCTGCACCGTCAGTGAAGGTGTTGGGTGTGTGGGTACTGCCGCATCGTCAGTGAATGTGTTGGGTGTGCGGGTACTGCCGTACCGTCAGTGAAGGTGTTGGGTGTGCGGGTACTGCTGCACCGTCAGTGAAGGTGTTGGGTGTGCGGGTACTGCCGCATCGTCAGTGAACGTGTTGGGTGTGCGGGTACTGCCGTACCGTCAGTGAACGTGTTGGGTGTGCGGGTACTGCTGCACCGTCAGTGAACGTGACAGGTATACTGAGCCATAGTCAGGGATTAAGAATCTTACCCACTGAAGTGATGGTACCGAAGTGATGGTACCCCCAACTTGAAAATCTGCCCTTCCCAATTCGGTGATCTGCCCTCAACGTTCAACAGCTAAATCCACTGGAAGCCTGACCAGACGCGTTTTGTTCATGGACTTCCCACTTCTATGTACAAAGACGCATAATAATTGTAATTGTTAGCGTACAAAAACTATCAATATATGCCTTGCATGGAAGTTATAAATGTTTCAGGAAATGTATTGTGAAAAGGGCAAACAAATTAAGTATCACATAGGTACCGAAGTATAAGTTTTCGTTTTGCCCCCACAGACTAGAAATGGAATTCGTTTTGCACCCATCCCGCCAACACTTTTTCGAAGCCGCGATAGCCATTGCGTGTCAGTCAACGGGCCGGATACGTTCTAGATATGCAGGTGACCCAGCATGCTATGTGTTTCGTAAAATACCCCAGGGGGTCTACTCTGGGAGTTTGTGTGCGTGCGTGCGTGCAGTACCCGTGACTGCTGTGGGGGTCTGGATGCATATGTGCAGTGTCCGGGACTGCTGTGGGAGTCTGGGTGCGTGTGTGTAATATCCGGGACTACTGTGAGAGTCTGGGTGCGTGTGTGTAATATCCGGGACTGCTGTGGGAGTCTGGGTGCGTGTGTGCAGTGTCCAGGTCTGTCCTAGCAATCGATGTGCGTTCGTGTGTACCGGGGCTGGTCTGACAATTTAACCAGGTCTGCTCAGATTTGAACACGATGCCTACCATTCTACTCGCTACGCAACACGCTGGCTTGTTCTGTCCTCCACTGGATCCAACACTGAAAAAGTTTCGCTGATGCGGACGCGCCCGTTGATGGGTGTGAGCGAGCGGTGTGATAGGCGGTGTGGGGCTGCCGTCGCAGGTAACACCAGTCTGCCGCCGGACCTGCTGCCGCTGCTGGAGCGCTTCAACAAGCTGACGCTCTGGTTCCCCGGAGACGTTGTGAGCTGGAACTCGGTGCGCGCGTTCGCCCGCAAGCTTGGCGAGAAGCGCTGCTTCACCGTGCGGTAGGTGGGCTGCGCTCCAGCGCTGGTGATGGAGATCACGGGTGCGAGCAAGGGCGTCGCCACCGGGGGGGGGCAGAGGGGCAGTCGCCCCCCCCCCCCCTGCCGTGAGATTGGGGGGTGCCGCCCCCCTGAGATTTGAGGAGGCCCCTATCCGGAAATGCACAGGGAAAAAAGTCAGCAAGGAGGCCGACGAGACATGAGAGGAGGCCTCCAAGACGTGAGAGGAGGCACCTAGGAGAGGATAGGAGGCTCCAGAAATCAAGAGAATGTCAACAATTGGCATGGAGGCCCCCAGGAATGCAAAGGAGACCCCCAGGATTGCAAAGGAGGCCCCCAAGTTTGCAAAGGAGGCCCCCCAAGTTTGCAAAGGAGGCCCCCAGGATTCCAAAGGAGGCCCCAGGATTGCAAAGGAGGCCCCCAGGATTGCAAAGGAGGACTCCAGGATTGCAAAGGAGGCCCCCAGGAATGCAAAGGAGGCCCCCAGGATTACAAAGGAGGCCCCCATGATTGCAAAGGAGGCCTCCAGGATTACAAAGGAGGCCCCCCAGGATTGAAAAGGAGGCCCCATAATTGCAAAGGAGGCCCCCAGGATTCCAAAGGAGGCCCCAGGATTGCAAAGGAGGCCCCCAGGATTGCAAAGGAGGACTCCAGGATTGCAAAGGAGGCCCCCCAGGAATGCAAAGGAGGCCCCCAGGATTACAAAGGAGACCTCCAGGATTGCAAAGGACGCCCCCAGGATTGCAAAGGAGGCCCCCAGGATTGCAAAGGAGGCCTTCAGGATTGCAAAGGAGGCCCCCAGGATTGCAAAGGAGGCCCTCAGGATTGCGAAGGAGGCCCCATGATTGCAAAGGAGGCCCAATACGGGAATGGAGACCTCAGAAAATGAGAGGAGGCCCAAAGACGGAAGAGAAAGCCAGTAGATATGAGATGAGGTTTCGGAGACGCAAAAGCAGTCCCCAAAACGGGTAAGGTTCCACCAAGATAGAAAAGGATGATCCAGAAAAGTGGCAGGAAGCACCTAATTCGGAAGAGGACGATATAACATTGGAAATGAGACCCTCTGATGAACGAGGTATCACCTAACGTAGGAGAGAAGGGCAGTTAGATAAGAGGGATGGCTCCCAGGCCAGAAAGAAGGCTTGAAAACGGGTAAGAAGGTCCCCAGGAAATGACAAGGTAACTGAGATAGGAAAGGTTGCTTGTAATTTGGAAGAGGAGGCACCTGAGAGAGAACAGGAGTCCACCAGGAGATAAGAGGCCACCCTTAAAATGGGCAAAGATAGAATCAAAACGCAGAACAGGAGGCCCCGAAGACGTGAGAGGAGGCCCCTAATTTGAAAAAGACATCCTCAAGAAGAGAAACGGAGGCCCCTGCCGGACTCGAGAGGAGTCCCTCGAGATGGAGTAGGAGGTCTCCAGGGCCGAATGAGGCCCCGACTGCCGGAAGGAATTCCCAGGATATGAGAGAAGGCCCTTAAGATGGGAGTGGTAGGTAGCAGGTATGGAAGTTGGCGAGGTTTCCATAATTGAAGATCCCCTCAAAACGTGTAAGCTTTGCGAGGACAAAGGAGGAGGCCCACGAGGCGTGGCAGGAGGCCCCTAATTTGGCAGAGGATGCCCCTGGAACATGAGAGGAAGCCCCATGCCATGTTAAAGGGGCCCTAGGATGTTGGAGGAGGCCCTCCAAAACGGGAGAGGAGGACCATTGAATATGGAGGAGGGTAGGACGCACGAGAAGACGTACAAAACCGGTAAAGAGGCTCCAGGAAATGAGACGAGACCCCTAAGACGAGAGAGGTCTATAATTTGCAAGAAGCCCCTGAAATGGCAGGAGACGTGCCGAGGTACTTGAAAATCACGATATGGACCCAAAAAGATCCCGCCGGGGCCGCTGAAAATCACGCTGAGCCTAGGGTACCAAAAATTCACGCCCGGACCATGAAAATCACGCTAGGGGCACGATAGGTCGTACCGTTCCCCAACAGTATCATCGGGACACAAATGAAGCCGGGGCAACGAAAAACAATCCGGACATGGATAATCATGTCCGGTCGCGCCTGGATAATCTCTTGGGCCCCAACAATGACACCAAAAGCATCCAAAACGTATTGGCCACCCACAAAGTGTCGAGGTCGCTAAAACTCGCGCTAGGTATCCAAGCAGATGACGTCGGGACACAAAAGATTACATTGGACTAAAAAAGTCGCGTCGCAGCCCTTGAAAATCTCACTGGGGACCAAAAAGTCGCGCCTGGACCCCAAAGGTTGCAGCTGCCCCAAAAGTCAATTATCAACCGGAATGTCACTCTGCGCCCCCAAAAATCGGGTCAAAGTTCCCCCAAAACCCGTTGGGCATTGGAAAAAAAACGTGTGAGGGCACCGAAGAAATCGCACTTGGAGACCGAAGAATCGTACCAGGACCCAAAAATATCACATAAGGACCTTTACAAAAATAGAACTGGATGTCCAAAAGTTCACACCGAGACTCGATCGAATCGACCCCAGCACCGGAAAATTAAGAACAGGTCCGGAAAAAATTACCCGGAGGGCATTTATACTCCGAAAGGTGCTATCGGCTGAAAAAAAGGTTCTTCGGTGGCCGCAGTGACATCAAAGGGGCAAATTCACCCTCCCTCCTAAGAGGGATATGCTCCCAAGAATCGAGCCGAGGCCCCCAAAAGTCGCGCTGGGGCCACAAAAATTCGCGTCGGTCCACCAGAATTCGCATAGGGGCTCCAAGTAAATACGGCGGGCCCCAGAAAACTCGCTCCGAGGTACGAAAATCTGCAACAGGAACCGCCAAGATCGCATTGGGGTCACAGCTAAGTGCAACGCGCCCGGCAAACTCGAACCGGTCCCACCAAATTTCGCGCTCGGACCCACAATTCCCATCGATAGTACCAAAAATTTGTTCTGGGCATCAAAAATTTACGTCGGAGCTGCCCACAATTGGCGTCTAGGGCCCCACACAGGCACCGTGTGACCCCCAAAGTCGCATCGGTATCCGAAAAATAAAGCCGGAGCCCTTCAAAATAAGGAGGGATTCCAAAAAAAGGCCGGGGCAGGACAATGGTTCTGGAGCACCGAACATGTCATCAGATGCTTTGACAAATCGCGTTCGGCATCGAAAAACATACCGGAGCTCGAAGAAAATCGAGGTGAGATACAAAAACATGGCGCCAGGGAATCGAAAAATCAGGCCGGGATTCGGAATTTAAAGAAAATTCAGAAGAGATCCACAAAAATCGCGTTGAGCCCGGATAACTGGCGTTGGGTCCCGGAACCACGCGCCTGGGCACGATAAGTCGCGCTTGGACCAAGAAAAATCGCACCGAAGCCACAAAATCGTACTGGTGCCCCACAAATGTGAGTCAGAATCCCCAAATAAACACAGCGGGACCCTAAGAGCACAACTGGGACCGAAAATGCGACTGGCCCTCCAAAGCACAGTCTCGCAAAAAGCGACAGGGCCCGGAAACATGCGTCGTAGCCATAACTATATATAACGGGAACTAAAAAAAAACAAAAACAAAAAAAAACACCGGAAGCTCTCAAAGCACACAGGGGCATACGACCGCACAAGGGCCTGGAAAGAGGCTGGGGCCGCAAAAAGCAACATGGTCCCAAAACGAACAAAAATATCGGGCACTAAGTAAACACATCGATCTTTGAGGCGCCCCGACAACTAAAAAAATATTCGGGGCGCAAAAAAGCAACAAAACCCTGAAACGAGCAAGGGTTTCGAAAATGCGTTGGGCCTCTAACAAAAATGGATTGGAGCCATAAGACACATCCGTAGACAAAGAAATACTAAACGGGTCCAAAGAAGTACACTCAGGCAGGGCCTCGGTTCGGTAGCCAACCTTGAAGCATGTTTAATGCAAGATATGAGGTGCATCAAAGCTCAGCGGGTATCCGCATTTCTTCACCATAAAATATGGAAAGTAGGGAACTAATGACCGAATTTAATTAATAGAATTTTCGCAGCGAACGCCCATACGAAGCATTTTATCACGTCAGATATGGCGCAAGTCTATCATGTGGCAGCAATTATCAAAGCGTAGGAGGCCCAGCAGAATCCGTAGCATCGCACGAAGTGCGGCGAATGCGCCGAATGCGCATGATGGGTGTATCACGTGCACTAACGACCACTCATCGCAATGAGCCTATGACTAATATACGTGGAGATTCGACTGCACTGTGGTTTTAGCACTTGCCATCGCCCGTTCAGCACCACGATAAGCGTTTTATACTGGCTTTACATTAGCTTCAAGTCATACAATTGAACACGCATAGTGGAGGAGAGGAAATTTTCCCTTCGATACGTGTGTGTTTCCAGTCCACCATTCGGAGATTAATTCGACATGGTGTGGCTGAAGACAAAAGCAAAATGGTTAGCTATTTTTCATATCGGCCTTAAAGATTAAGGGCAGTTGTTCGAAAATCAATCGAGATAAACCGAAACCGATCAGACGACTTGTCAGAAAAACTAGCAGATGCACTGTGTGTGCTACGCGAACAATTTCTTTTTTCCACATATCTGCGAAAAGATTGACCCCGAACGCTAGCTTGAACAGAAATCCAAAACGTTGCCGAACGATCTACATCGCCACCTAGTGACACTTTTCAGCTCAGTAACGGCGCACCCGTGGAACTTAGTTCTAGTTACTTTACCAAATGTAGTCAATGAATGTATCTAACGTGTGTTGGCTCCATACTAGTAACTAGCCATATTTTGTGACCTGATTACAATCCTTAAAAAGCTAGTGATGCCAGATTTGGGCAGGTTTGGGTGAAAAAGAAAAAATGAAGGCAACCGAAGAAACCGGTTTGCGTTGGATCTTGACCGTTAAGGTGGTAATGAGACCTATGTAGCTGCTTCCAGCGTGTTCAGTGTAAGCAGAAGCATTTGTGTAATTGATTCGAACGATCATAAACCTGTCGCTGAATGCCGATGCCAATACAAATACGTCTCTGGCGAACACATCGCTGAATACGAATACGAATACGACGTAAACTTTACGTACTTGCTTAAGGCTGCCTATGACTCCCCTCAATGGTCTTGAAGATACCCAAGGACACCCAGAGTCACGTTTGTTCAAGACATATAAATATATGTGCAGGGGATTGCAACTTAAAACTATAATACAGCCTTGCGATAATGCAAATTTGCTGCCTGACAAAGCACAATTTTCCACCGAAGGGAAAACACAAGACGGCCAAGGTTCATGTTATTCAAGAATGGTCTAGAAGCAGAAATGTCTAACGTTTGCTGATTTACCATTCGGAGATTTTGTGATGACAGATAACCTGTGAAGCCCGTTGATTGGCTTGATCGGTTGCTAATATTTGTGGTGATTCTCTCGCATATATATTTTCACTTTATAAATGATTAAGTATAATTTTGCGGCGATCATACTCAGGTAGCTGAGGCTTGGGGGACACGGAAAAAATTGAGGAGGACATATTGCCACTTTTCAGAAATGGGGGGGGACATGTCCCCCCCCCGACACCCCAGTGGTTATACCCATGCGCAATAGTAACTTATTGTACTAGTACAACTAGTAGAACTATTATACTAGTAACTAGTATAAATATTGTTGTACTTAAAATGCATGATGCATTGGAACATTTGCAGTAATCTGTTTTACACCGTCAAGAGGGAGGAAGGCATTGCTAACTGTATTGTGGAAAATGTTTGACATTGTAAAGTCTTGCAGTTGCAAAGTGTTCAGGCCTTCCGGGACATCTGGGTTGAGTCTATGAAGGGAAGATACCATAAGACCCAAAAATGAGATTGAAACACCCTAATCAATGTTATCACTGAGTTTGAAAGGAACTGTCTATCCTAATGTGCTACCATGACCAATACCTTCAACATCATTTGCACGAAGGCCAGTTCTGAATCAATCGCCCGGTACAACTGTTGCTAGCATAACTTTCCATTTATGATAATAATTTAATAAATATACCGGCATCACTCCCACCCCATTCACCAAAATTTATATCCCACTACTCTACAACTTAGATTTCAAAGCGAACATTCTTGGACCTAATTAATTTATCGACCTACTTCTAGAGAAACTATCGACCCCATTCTGCCTTTATGGCCAGTCTCATCAGCATCTCGTACCACAAGGAAGGTACTGAATACACCGCCATGTACACCTGTTACTAGCATTGATAAGCCTGCTATAAGCCCATTGATAAGTCTGCTATAAGACATCTATTGGCACCAACCCTACTCCATCCACACCTATTCCCCTACTGCAAAGCTTAGAATTGAAGACAAAAATTGTTGAACCTGAAGAATTTACACACCCCTAAAAATACATTCAATGAGGGACGCCCAGCTACATCAGCAGGCAGCCTATTCCATTAATCAACCACCACTTGACTGAAAACTTGTTGGTGTTTGGTTGTCCTACAACTTGGCTTGTCTAATCTGAATTAATGACCACTATGCAATACCCTAAATAGAAGAGAACCATTGAGATTTGCATTATTCAGACCCTGTACTATCCTAAGAATTTCAAGAACATCAATTCTTAATCTCCTATGTTTCAGCGAATACATACATAATGTCACGAGTAAAATCTCCGTAAAATCCCCATAAAAACTCCGCAGCCTGCAGGACTCAAACCTACGCGGGTAGACCCCATCATATCTCGAGTCTGACGCCTTAACCACTCGGCCAAAACTGCCGGCTGGGCGCAAAATGAAGGCATAAGAAGATCAAAGCACAGCAAAAGGTAATGCATTGCCCACGTGCGCTGGAGTGGCAAAGACCGGTGTTCGAAAACAGGAGGGGATCCAGAAATTGCTAGGTGGAGGAGGGGGCACTCGCATCCTGGAGGGGCGCCGTTTCCTTGGAGATGATGTACACTCCAGCTTCCCATGGAAGCGTCGTTCCCTCACATCGGTGCGCTCTCTTTCTCTCAGAAGGGAGTCTTTGGTAGAACAATTATTTTTGTTCAGGTGGGGTATGCTCGCGCCTCCCTCGAGTGGCATCTTCTCTCCCGGTCAGAGGCACGTCACCTTTCCATGGAGAGGGGAACATGCTCCCATAGCGTGAGCGAAACAAAACTCGCCAACAAGAGTTGATCTAACCTAAGGACTCGGGAAACGAAATTAACATAAGTTTTGACATGGGAGGTCTAGTCATGCCCAGTGATTACCAGCCCTCGGGGAGGACGACAGGTCAGATCGAGTTGGAAGCTGTTCGGACCTCTAGACACCGACAAAGCTCCATCCATCCGTGTGCCGGCGAAGCTCCCCAGAACTGGAAGCTCAACAATTGCTTGCTGTTCGATCTATTTTCGAGAGTCGCCGATCACCGCCACCCAAGCGGGATTGCCAGCGCGGTAAAAACATCGCGTGCGCTGGGCCGGATCAGGGCGGAGCCAGATCAATGTTGCACCGTCCACCATCCGAGGGTCTGCGAATATCGGCTTTGCCATGCCACAGTTCTGCCATACTCCATCAAGCCGCCATCATTATTAACGGGAAACCGATGGATGCGATCGGTCGCCGCGGCCCGACACAAACCACGCATTCAAAGATGCATGGCGCATCCGCTGAGGCCGACATGGGATCGCATGCTGCCCCGATGTTATCCGTGGTCAGCTGTAGGGATCAACAATGGAAGGGAACGGATGGGATCGCATGCTGCCCTGATGTTATCCGTGGTCAGCTGTAGGGATCAACAATGGAAGGGAACGGATGGGATCGCATGCTGCCCCGATGTTATCCGTGGTCAGCTGTAGGGATCAACAATGGAAGGGAACGGATGGGATCGCACGCTGCCCCGATGTTATCCGTGGTCAGTTGTAGGGATCAACAATGGAAGGGAACGGATGGGATCGCATGCTGCCCTGATGTTATCCGTGGTCAGCTGTAGGGATCAACAATGGAAGGGAACGGATGGGATCGCATGCTGCCCTGATGTTATCCGTGGTCAGTTGTAGGGATCAACAATGGAAGGGAACGGATGGGATCGCATGCTGCCCTGATGTTATCCGTGGTCAGTTGTAGGGATCAACAATGGAAGGGAACGGATGGGATCGCATGCTGCCCCGATGTTATCCGTGGTCAGTTGTAGGGATCAACAATGGAAGGGAACGGATGGGATCGCATGCTGCCCTGATGTTATCCGTGGTCAGCTGTAGGGATCAACAATGGAAGGGAACGGATGGGATCGCATGCTGCCCTGATGTTATCCGTGGTCAGTTGTAGGGATCAACAATGGAAGGGAACGGATGGGATCGCATGCTGCCCTGATGTTATCCGTGGTCAGTTGTAGGGATAAAAAATGGAAGGGAACGGATGGGATCGCATGCTGCCCCGATGTTATCCGTGGTCAGTTGTAGGGATCAACAATGGAAGGGAACGGATGGGATCGCATGCTGCCCCGATGTTATCCGTGGTCAGTTGTAGGGATCAACAATGGAAGGGAACGGATGGGATCGCATGCTGCCCCGATGTTATCCGTGGTCAGTTGTAGGGATCAACAATGGAAGGGAACGGATGGGATCGCATGCTGCCCCGATGTTATCCGTGGTCAGTTGTAGGGATCAACAATGGAAGGGAACGGATGGGATCGCATGCTGCCCCGATGTTATCCGTGGTCAGTTGTAGGGATCAACAATGGAAGGGAACGGATGGGATCGCATGCTGCCCCGATGTTATCCGTGGTCAGCTGTAGGGATCAACAATGGAAAGGAACGGAATGGACATTCCGTTTGATTTTCAAAACGGAATGGAACAAAATTGAGGACTGGAAAAGCTTAGGAACTGGAAAGAAAAGGAAAGAAATAAGAGACAGAACAGTAAACAGCACACACAATAATCAACTGGCTGGATATCTATGCAGGTTTATAGTCACGCTTATCAGATATCTCCCTAAGTGGTGTACCTTTCATGCAATGTTTCTTGGGGAGCTTGCGATTATTATCTCACAATGGGTACGGGACAAGATACTTAGTGAAGCAATTGATTTGAACATTTTTTCCGGCAAATATGTTTGGAAGCAATGAAGACAAATCATCAAACGTCATACACATTGGACAATCGATGATTTGGAATTATCCTTTAGATCAGAAATAAAATATTAATTCACACATTGCTGACGAATTTTGCGTCACGTCAAAACGATATGTCTACTCTTCAAATAGAAGTTGCTATTTTCTGAAGTTAGGCAACGAGCAGCGAGCACCTTCATTAGTGGATTAACAACAGCTGTATGCTATAAATTAATTCAATCGGCGCCTGCCAGAATGCATTGAAGTTAGTCATACCCCCACTGTTTAGCATGGCCAGGGGTGAATAAACCGCTACTTTGCTACGAGCGTAGGTGACAGATATTGGAAAGTATCCTTAGATAGAGTGACAACTACGGTCAGTGGCGGATCCAAGGCGGAGCAACGGGGCTCTGCCCCCTCCCCCAAAAGACCGACTGTTGCTGAGATTGTGCACTAAAATGGCACTTTCTCGGAGTCTAAAAGCATTTCATGATATAATTTAAAATATTGTCTTAATCAGACCAGACGAATGTTAGTGGTTCGAGACTGATCAGTTTTTGAAAATCATTTTTAATTGAACCACGAAACCCGGCTTCTGGATCCGCCCCTGCTTACGGTATTTAATCATCATTAAGTATGCATTATCATCACGTCGTTTTGCTTCTTAGCAGACCCAATCAACTTCTTATTCTTAACCACCCAGACATTTTACCTTCGTACTCAACTTAGTGCAGCATGCATACAAAGAGTGCCCAGACAATTTGGTGGTTACGCTCGAGGTGACAGAGAAGGGGGGGAGCTGAAAAATACCCTGTCATACGAGATAACTTCATATGCTTTAGCACGGCCGTGGTAAGCCTGTTGCCTACGAACTATCACAATTTAGACACCGAACCCAACGCAACAGTTTGTTTTACGGTGCTGGTTGCTTTCGAAGTACTGAAGCTGAACGTGAGGTGTAACATTGCACCAGTGGTTTTTCGTCCCTGAGAGCGAGGATCAGTATTGCAAATATCACCTTCTCCTGGATGTCGCTCATCCAGAATATTATGATCTCCAGGTCCACTCCTTTTTGACCAAAAGATGAATGTAGCTGTCCGGCAATGACTGTCATGTCCTTGCTGTTTGATCATGACAGTATGTGTAATTGCCAGGGGCGTTCCGAGGAACACAAATGGGGTGAAGCAGAACAAGCCATGACTGTAACCCCCAAAAATATTCTTGGCTTTGGCCCACCTTATTTTTGTGGTTACGAAAATTCGACAGATGCTTTTAGTTTCTGTTCCCGAAAAATCACCTTACGGAGCTGAGTATCACATTTTCGAGACCTTTCGCTTGCGCCTAAGACCACTCCTACCGCACCTGGGAGAAATATATGGCAATTAATTCACACCTTAAGAGCAAAGTTGGCGAGGTTAAATTCTTGCAAGTCTTCCCGATTTGTATCAAATCGGCGAGTATTTCAAATAACTCCACTTCATTTGAACTCCATTTGTAGATGTAGTTAACAAATATGCTATGAAATGCTATCCAAACATGAATGTACACACTCCAATGCGAAAATATGAGGAAGGATCAGGCACTTAAAAACCATGGAGATAACCTGGGCTCAAGCGTGGATCCCGAAATTGTCATGGGGTACTTTTAATGTACAATAAACTTTTTAACAATGGGGGTCCTTCACGTCGGCCCACGGGGCGATTGCGGCCCCTGCGCCTACGTCTTGAGGCACTTTGCGTGCCCCTCGTACACCCAAGGGGGCGGTTGCATCCTTCGCCCACTCCCCCTTCCCTACGCCACTGCGCTGCTTAGTGATGGACGCTGAACTGTTTCCCGTAATGTCGACAAGGCAGAATGCATTGCAGAATGCACGCTGATGTAATGTCTACTACTTTGCCTGGGACCATGCTGGGTTGCAGGCAGGTGTTGATTCTCCCATTGCAGAATGCACGCTGATGTAATGTCTACTACTTTGCCTGGGACCATGCTGGGTTGCAGGCAGGTGTTGATTCTCCCATTGCAGAATGCACGCTGATGTAATGTCTACTACTTTGCCTGGGACCATGCTGGGTTGCAGGCAGGTGTTGATTCTCCCATTGCTTTAACGTCTCCTAAATCCCCCTCTGTTTCGAAGAACCAGGACCTGTTGTAAGCATATTTAGACTCACATAGCTCTTATGCATTCCTTACGAGGACGGATCTCGTGCAGAAGGACGAACAGCATTGGAGGGAGACGGATTCGACAGAAGGATGGGCAACACAAGAATGTCTCGTCCACATTACTTCGGAGAACATCACCGACCAGCGCACAAAGTATGCTGACGGGACCCGGGAAGCAAGGCAGTTATCTGCTCCGATTTTCATTCAGTACTGAAAGCAATCACAAAATACAATCATATAGTGAATCCATTCGAATAGCAAGTTTCAACAATTTTTCCAAATACTCCAAAGAGAAAATCAGATTACTATGAATTTCAAGACACCGCCAGATAGCAGGAATCGGAAAGGCAAATAGATTATCTGGTGGTTGGAAGTCTTCATCCTGACAGGCTTCAATTCCCTCCCCACTTCACAACATGTTGCCCCACAACTCCTGTTTCAGACCGTTTTTGTGAAACCAATGGGAACAAACAACACATCATCACACTCTCAGAATCACACTTACTCTCTGACCTTGGTCAACAGTTAATGCATAGGTGTAGGCTTCGGAAAATTATTGGGAGGGCACAATACATGAAGGCGATGGGCGGGACCAAATGGATGGGGGGAGGCATGCCACCTAGTGTTCCATGTAAAAAGTTGAAAATATTGCGGGGAAAAGCTAACATTGGAGGGGGCAAGCGCCGTCACAAAAGCATACCAAACTACAGCCCTGAGTTAATCAAGACTGTCTCTTGCATGACCTTGTAGTCGGGCATACCTCCTCTCAGACCACTCAAGCCTCACATCCAGGCATTCAGTCGCCAATCACTGTAGTTTGTTAATCGCCACAAACAATACAACACTTCATTTTACTTTGTAACGTATTTGCAGATCAGCGTCTTCTATTGCAACGTTTCGCTACGAACAAAATGTCCATCTGAATTTACTGTCCCTATTGTGCAATGATTTCCCAAATCTATTTACACTTCTTTTTGTGTACCTATGATCCACTGAATTCATTCAACACATTTACCTGCTGGGTTTTATCTAAGCACACTTTAGATCACCATGTGTGGGTTTTTCCCAGCAAATTCTCACAATTTTACCCGTTGTATTGCGTCTCTAATTTACGTCAAACGCAGTCTTGTACGATGCACCTTGCGAAATAAAAGAGTGAAGCTTCTGCGGATATCTGCCACCTGTTGAGCGGGGAGCGCCTGGGTCTCGGTCGGCTATTGGCTGCGGTGCGTGGCGGGCGGCTGCCGTCTGGGGCTCGGGCACGTGCCGAGGCGCGGCCGGTAGCCGTCCGGGTGTCGGTGCCGTCCGGGTGTCGGTGCCGTCCGGGTGTCGGTGCCGTCCTGGTGTCTGTGCCGCCCGCGGGCCGAGGGCAGTATCCGCCGGTGTCGCTGACGGCTGCCGTCTGGGGCTCGGGCACGTGCCGAGACGCGGCCGGTAGCCGTCCGGGTGTCGGTGCCGTCCGGGTGTCGGTGCCGTCCGGGTGTCGGTGCCGTCCTGGTGTCGGTGCCGTCCGGGTGTCGGTGCCGTCCGGGTGTCGGTGCCGTCCGGGTGTCGGTGCCGCCCGCGGGCCGAGGGCAGTATCCGCCGGTGTCGCTGACGGCTGCCGTCTGGGGCTCGGGCACGTGCCGAGACGCGGCCGGTAGCCGTCCGGGTGTCGGTGCCTCGGTGCCGTCCGGGTGTCTGTGCCGCCCGCGGGCCGAGGACAGTATCCGCCGGTGTCGCTGGTCGCTGACGGCTGCCGTCTGGGGCTCGGGCACGTGCCGAGACGCGGCCGGTAGCCGTCCGGGTGTCGGTGCCGTCCGGGTGTCGGTGCCGTCCGGGTGTCGGTGCCGTCCGCGGGCCGAGGGCAGTATCCGCCGGTGTCGCTGACGGCTGCCGCCCGGGGCTCGGGCACGTGACGTGAGGGCAGTATCCGTCGACGTATGCGTCGCTACCGTCGACGACCCAGGGCTCCAGAACTTCTTGCACAGCGAGTGTATCATCTACATTACATATGTTCAATTTCTTCCCGCCGATCATGCCTATATAGGCCGGTCTGAAGTGCGACAGGCCTCAAGCCAACGTTATTGGGCACACAACACTTCATCCCTTTTCTGCATTCATATTGAAAGTTTGACCAATGTCCCAGATATACATAAGCCAGTTAAAATAAGTGTCTCACTAGGTCAACTGAAGGTATGCCATGGCCAGCAAAATAAACGAATACAAGAAAGGGACGAAGGAAGCTAATCTGGCAGAAATGAGATCGTTTGGAAACATGCTCAACAATAGTAAGCAAGAGCCGTCCATGACTAAACAATTCTTCCAGATTATCTAGGGTATTCGTAGATGTCCCATTATGATTGGTGATGCACAGCTGAAGTGGCTAAATATCACCAATTCGTGAACTTCGGCAGCAAGTTCTCAACTTTCTTTCTTATCCACCCTGAACTCACCTCTAGTGAGCATATTAATTACATATTCTCAAGTGATGTAGACAAGAGATTGGCTTAGGTTAGTGACGCGAAATGACGATGTAGAGGTTGATCTGCACCTCGGAATATTTCGAAAGAGGAGCATGCTTTTCCATTTTTTTTCTCCTCTAAAAAAAACAGAATTTCGAAGAAGCTTAGCTTCGTTTAGAAGGAAAGCTAAATTTGTTCCGTGCAGTATGGATTTCTCCTTATTTCTGACAACCAGAACAGCCATCACGGAGAGGGTGTATCAATCTTGCTCCTGCACTGGCGAGGATTGAAACTCTCGCCAGTTTCTTTGTCGCACTACATGGGTCACATTAATTAAGGCTTGCAATTCGAGTATAACATACTACATTGGAGAGAGCGCCAATAATTTTTTCTTTGTTCGCAAGCGTGCTATGACAGTGTAGCGTTCGCAGCACAGCTGGTTGGTTGGTTGGTTGGTTATTGGTTTTACGACACGTCGACCGTTGAGTCATATAGCGTCGCTAATCTCTCACGCCGATTGGTCGCGGGCGAAGAGTAGCGACAGGTGAGACTCGAACCCACAATCTTTCGATTGTGAGACGAGCATCTTACCCCTAGACCACTCGTCCCCTCGCAACACAGCTATGGCGACAGTGTCGCGAAAGTGCCGTTTGTCTTGCAGGACGATAGACAAAGCGCCGCAAGTTGGACCCGAACTGGGCAAAAAGCTCGGCGGCCGGCCACGTCTCGCGTCGCCAAACGTGGCGGCGCTACGAGTGCGGCAAATCACGGCACCGCGGCGCGGCGCTATCGCCGCCATCGGGGATGACGCGCAGCGCCGAGTCGGCGGCGGCGGCTGCGGGGGCGGAGCAGCCATGCGACGCGTCGCCGCGTCCGTTAGCAGCGAGTTCACGACCCGGTGCGGCCACGGTCGGCTGCCGCCGGGGGCGGTTTCACCGCGGCCAGCCCAGTTTCGACGCTCGGCTGCCCCTGCCGGTGCCGCACCGACACCGAAATGGTGCACCACGCCGCCGGCCCACCGCTCTCATATGCACCGAGCATGGGCGCAAAGGCTTCATCATTACTGGTGGGGTTCAATGCGTGGAGGCAATGAGTGCTGCGAGGTTCGTTGGTGGAGCTAATCCAGTTAGAGAAGTTAGTGGGGCCAAGGCAAAGATGTTGAGGCCCAGGCCCCTCCAAAAGCATATGAAGCTCAACTGGTGGCACTGTGCACACAGGAAGCTCCACAGGTAGCACTGTGCATATAGGAAGCTCCATTGGTGGCACTGTGCACATAGGAAGCTCCACTGGTGGCACTGTGCACATAGGAAGCTCCACTGTTGGCACTGTGCACATAGGAAGCTCCACTGTTGGCACTGTGCACATAGGAAGCTCCACTGTTGGCACTGTGCACATAGGAAGCTCCACTGTTGGCGCTGCGCGCATAGGAAGCTCCACTGGTGGTTCCGTGTATTGTGTACTGCATTAAGTGCGCAGTGCAATGGCTCGCAGTGGGGTCCGTGAAACGCCTTCTCCTCGCGATGACTCGTCGGTGTACAAATTAAATATTATCTAACGAATGAGGGTATCATGGTATTTGATTTTGTGACGAAACGAAATTCAGATTGTAATCACATTGAGAGGCCTTATCAGAGAATCGGGAATTTGTCTGAATTTAGCGTGCCCGAAAGTGCACGCAACATTCAGTTTATTCAATTTTACCGTAATACAATCCAACAGACATATGCTATTTAACAGCGAAAACGATTCATTATTTATCGGGAATTAGGCATTACAGAGTTACATCAAGTGGCAACTTGCACGGTTGCTTGTCATGAAGCGCAAATCTGCTTGGTTGCACCGCCAGCCCACCTTTAATGATCTGGCTTTTAAAACCGCTACCATAGGAACTGCACAGCGAAAACTGCTTCCAATTTCGCGACTATCTGCAGGGACATCGCAACCTTTTTCTTTCTTTTTTTCTGTGTGTGAGCATTCATTCAAAGCCGAACACATTGACGTGATAATATAATTGTCGTGAATCGACATAATCACATTGTCGTGAGTTATAGAAATGGACTGGCCGAACCGCGTACTCTATAGCCGTGGTGAGTGTGCATGTGCGTGGGAGGGGTGGGGAACAAACGGAGTACGTGTGTTTATGTGGGTGCGTGTATTTGTATATGTAAACTTAGTCGGGTATTGTACGGAAGCATAGTTAGGCCGATTTCACAAAATTTTCACCCTGATACATCCACTCGACGAACATCGCATTATCACAATTCTGGGATAATCTGGTTAAATGAACACGTGTAACTTTTCGCTAAAATGATCAGTGAATATTTTCTTATCCATATCATGTCCCAGCAATCTATAGTTGGAACGTATCATTCAGTAATGACAAAGACTAAATGGCAATTCATGTTCGTGAAGTGAGATACGGATGCATGGCATTGCTCCCAATAGCCGCCTGGTGGAAGAAGCCAAGTAAGCAGCTCAGCCTCAGTCAGCCAGTGAGCCGCCGACCCGGTCGCCCGGCCGACCCGGGCGGCCTTCGAGCTGTTTGCCGCTGTGTTGAGATTTAGTGCCCACCAATGTCTTTTGTATATCCGGGGTAAAAATTAATGTATATTGCTATTGTTGAGATTGTAACAAAATCGAATTGAATATAATTTACGGCACACTTTATTCTGCATTTACGGCGTACTAAACCACGTTTGGTTTATATTGTAATGGTTTTCACATGTCTCCAAAGCAAAGCTTTGCCCATGCCAAGTTGTTTCCGCGACTTAGAAATTCGCATTCGTTGCAAAGTCACATCTAGTGCTTCTTCCACTGTGACGTCATATTTTGACGTCACAGCAAATGGCAAATCATTTATCAGATAAATATATGAACCGCACAATTGTGATCAGCGAATGAAGCAATTCTGTGCACGTTGCTTCATTGGAGTTTGAGAGGGTGGTGTGCACACAACCAGCTTAGTTCGACAATAATGAATAATCACCATACTGCCACTCGCCCTAACTTAAATATGCTCTGCCAGGTCATTCCCCAGTGCCGACGCAAAAGTAATTAGGCGGCCCTTCGTGCGGCACGGGATCATGGCCTTCCAACAGGTGACCTCAACGGGATCAAAGCTGCCGACCAGCCTATCGCAGATAGCTACCGGCGGATTTCAAGTCTCGCCCGTTACACCTGGGCAACCGCGACGTACTATAGCTGTGTGTTTTTGTGCGCTTTATTAAAATGTTCATACATGGTGCATTGTCGGTTGCTACTCACAATGTCAACACTAGCATCATGTCACACTGTCACATATACTGTACCCGACTTCTGGTTATGTACTATCGGACACCCAATCCAAGGATTAGCAAAGTCTACCGACACTCCGAACTACCGCCGTCACATCTCCACACCATTGGCCATTGCCAAGACAAATAAAACCATAGCATACGCGAAGTGTATGAACAGCTGTAACTATACTTCACATCCTGTCATCTCCTGTCTTCAAACAAGCACAAAGTTACATCCCAACACTCCACTGATCGCTGAGACAGCCACTACCCTACCACTACGATTCATCTCGAACAGTTGAAGGTGGTGGATGTGTTTATTTGGTGCTCGCTGTTCGCGATCGTTTTTGCATTTTTTGTAACTTAGTGGGCCAGGTGTATATATATAAATTGAAGTTAATTTAGATATAATCACATTGATGCGACTCCACGATGTATAAGGAGAAGTACGCAGAAGAACGCCGAAGGTAAAGTAAATAAGTTTTGATATAATTAATCGAAATCTGACTTGACACCTGGCATTTTGTGAACTTTTTCAAGCCAACATTTCTCTCCTCGAGCGGAAAAAAACTGATATCTCTCGCAAGAAGCGTCCATTCTATGCTTTTGAAAACAACATGACCACCTATTTTGGTGGCGTTCGTGTTCTGAGCGCTTGACAGCGACCCCCGGCCGCCCCTTGCCGTTTCGTAGATTTATCCCAGAACTAGGAAACATCGCATTAATTTCGTCATCAGCGCAAGCAACCAATAAATCAGCAAACAATATAAAACTACCACCATGCCTACTAGCTGCCGAACAGCCACCAGCTGCAGAGGCGCAAGAACATCACCATCAATCACAGTCACGAGACTGGACATGGCGGCGCCGACTCTGCAGTCGAGTCGCTCTGGCTCTCAGTGACGGGTGACGGCCGGCGAACTGAGATCGTCGGCGCCATCTACCGCGCGCCCATTGTCTGGGAGTTATGATCGAATCTGAAAGAGTGATCTGGAAGTTCACTGCCTTTTTTTAATGACGCCTTGGTGCCAAAGAGGGTAAATCAAGCTGTATGCTCTTGTATGCTCTTGAAATGTCTCTGACGCAATTATATTCACCTGATGTGCTCACGCAACATTGTCTGGGTGCAGAACATCCACCACGTGGAAGTACCCCAATACATGACGCTGACTTTGACTTTGATTGCCGACATAGTGTGTACACCCATGCGCCTAAGTGACGTCACCATGTTTGCTAGATTGCTGAAGATGTTTTGACTTCATCGCACATCAACTCTTCTTGACAAGCCTCAACTGTACGGTGTTGCTGTGGGCTGGTTTAAGATCTACCTTTGAATCGCTTTTCAGCCGGTTCAGATTCAAATCGTTCCGGTAGGCATGTTGTATCACACAACTGCCTTTAAATTCCATCGTAGCTTATCGGCTCGGCTCAAGGTACATTGCTCTTTTGCATTGATGTCAATTGCCTGCCATAGCCGAAGTCGAAGTTGTACAATATGCCTGCCATAGACGAGACCGAAGCTGTACAATATGCAAATGGAACACCGGTGATGGCTTCTGGAATTTCACAACAAAATATCGACAAGAAGGAATATCCAGAATTTCTACTCCGCAAAATATCCGCTTGCCAGAGATGGACTTGTAACTATCAACTTGCAGAAGTTCGACTCCCGCTATATCGACTGACAGAGTATCCTTAATATCAAATGGTATATGAATCACACATGTCTTCGACGGTAACTCACACGCATATGGCGTGTTAACCCAGTCTGACTTTGTTTCTACGTATTTAAGTGAGGAATTTAGTCTTGGCTTTTTGTATCGGACAATCGTAAGAAAGTCCACTTGGCATGACACGTGCAGAGCCAAGTGCGGGATCAGCAAGGTAGCTTTACTTGGGCGGAAAATGTGGCATTGTTGGTGTGGAGCCGGCACCGGGGTATACAATGATAAGAATTCTATTTTCTGGTGAATACGACGGACCAAACTCAGTAGCTAATTACTAGTTTCGCGAAGCAGGAATACGTTCATAACAAATGATGTCGTCTAATAGTATACAAAGATTCAAATCAATATCAAGTCAGGTAACCGAGATATGATCTGAAGCGACCCAGGCTACATCGCATGCCAAAACAAGGACTTTGCGAAGTAAAAATGATTAATCGAGGTAATTTTGTATGCAGATTTCGTTTCTAATGCGGTAGGGTCCCTAACATTGATGGAAGAGTTTTAGGTTTTTGAACTTTTTGAAAAAGTATGCAAAGAATAGGAAAGGTATGCATGTTTTTTCTCGACGTTTTCCAAGAAGAGGGAAATACTTAGCTTTCCTTTCGTGGCACCATCTTCCCAAGCACAATCTCCTTAAAAGTCGTCAGGTTCAACACTTCATTACGTATTATCAGGTACGCGACCTTGACCTGATCGGAGACGTTTGTAAGTGTACTAGAATAAACCGCCAGTTCACATATCATCGGTATTGAAGCACGAAATCGGCGCATCGCAAAGCTAAAGTGAGAACCGGGGGGCGGACTGAACGCAAACATTAATATATCTGACCTGACCTGAACGGTGACTACCATTTATTAAATAATTGCATACGGGACGGACGCAATCATTACTTTTTCTTGCTCACGCAAGTTGTACACCTCTTGAATTATATTCTATGTTTTGTTAAGTATTCTCATCTGGTTCCTTTGGCTATGATAGGTCTTTTTTAGTACATCCCAGGGATTTGGCATGACAATGCCATATAGATTAGAAGTAGATGGACCCGATGCAGAAATTGCAGCTCTTAAATATTGCACTGATGTTATTACTCATCACACTGCTCGCAACCACTGTCTACCTCGCGCGCTTCGCCTGCGTTCCCATCCAATGAGGCACTTCCGCTCCAGTTCGCTTCTAACTTAAATTTATTCGATACAAAAACGACATCATGTTGTGCGCGACCGTCAAATACAACGGTATCCGACATCTATACTTTCGATTCACCAGTGATAATCAAGGATAGATCAAAGGTCAAAATCTGAAAACGTCGGCTATTTGCAACTCAAACCGGACCGTGCATCGAGGGCTGATAACTGAGGACCGGGGGTATAGGAAAGGCAAGCAAACCATGTCGACATATAATTTACTTCGCAACGTGCGTGACTGCTGAACAGGTCACCTTAGGTCAGCTCAGGTCAGCGGAACATGTCAACTCAAACCCTCAAAGCGCACACCAAACGTAATACACAATGTCATGTAAAAGTTACCGGAATGATTCATTCACAGTGCTCAAAGTGGCATATCGTCCACAAATTTGAACTCATGTCGAAAGATTAAAAAGACATATTCTGTCGGAAGTTTTTTTTGCATTCAGGAGAGCTAGGAGAATTCGTTTGGCTTAGAAAAAGGCATCTGGTGGTCCGCGTGTTCTGGCAACATCTAAAACAGCAAGTAGTACTCATTGGAGAAGCATGCATATTAACTGCAGTATAGTGGGCAAAGCAAGCTACGCTTTCGACAACGTGAACTAACTATAAATCTGCATATGACGTCATGGCTCGACCATTTGATTTGAACAGATCTTTTTTGTTCTCAAAATGACTCTTGGAGGAGTGCTTTATTACTGATATTAACTGAGGTACCTTTAAACACACACACACACACACACACACACACACACATATATATATATATATATATATATATATATATATATAACGTATACCTAATAAGATATCTTGAGAGCTACGCCAGACCGCATCGCACTGCTGCACGCTCTTTTCTGAAGGTCGCAAGAAGATCAGTTGGAAGTTGACATCCACCTCGTTCCCAATTGGTGGATATAAAAAACCCTCAAATTTTCACTTCCATGTCGTTTTGTAAAGACAGTAAAAAATGGCTACCCAGCCTTGGTTGTTCATGCTCGGAATCAGCTGAATACTAGTGACCAATTTGAGAAGCGCTGCAACTTGGAGTCCAGAACTATACTGACTCTGATGTGCTTCAACCAACGTCCATATACCATCCATCTGGAAGCCATACCCAATCTGATAATGATATGAGTTGAAACCTCATAGCTGGTCAGGACATCTCCAAATTGAAGAGCAGTTGGTAGGATATTTTGCGTACTTCATTCAATTGAGGCAACTTACTGTCACAAAGAATGCTGTCGACAGCTGTGTTGGTGTGCATTTTGCGGATTGGCGAGCTACCTCACGTTGGTCCCACCAAATCAACATAGTTAAGTGCATGATTTTTAATGTTCCTTAAAATGCATGCTGCATTTAATTCACGACTGGATACCTCTGAGATTGTGCACATTCTTGGCCTGGAAACGTACTGCGTTTCACAATTACTTAGCTCTGCGAGTTTCGTGTTTGGCCAACCATTTGTTTTGCATTCACGCAATTCGCCTGGGAAATTCATATTATTCACACGCATGGCGTGTGTCCCGCTTTCTTTCAACAGTGAACCAGTTGTTCTCCAGTGCACATTTGATAAAAAGGCAATCTTCTGGTAGGATTTTTGTGATACTTTTATCTTCACACTTCCCTTCCCCTTCATCAAGAGAAATGTAAGGGCACACCCTTTGATATGTCAACGTTTGACGCGCATATTTTCAAATCGGGCTAGGTTACTAATGAATATAATCAGCACATGGGGCAGTCAGTTATGTTGGCAACATGACATCGCTGCATGTGCGACATGTTCATCGGCGATCCAACTATATCCCATCCAACACGTGGCACAAATGGCACTCTAATACTCTTCCACATATGTATTTTCATTGTCGAAGCTAACTCGGACACTACTATACATCGTATCACAATGGTTCCAGAAATAGGTCACCGGCAAGTGCTGGTGGTGACCTGAACGGTGGGGACGTCGAACTCTGTGGGCACATTGATTCCATGTGATGTCCATTGGCGTGATGTTAAATGCCGAAGATGTCGGAGAAAGTGTCCACCCTGCCCTACCCCGCGGTGGAACCACTGACTATATCTGCAGTAAAGAAACATGAATCTTATCATAGTGTTGTCGCATGGTCAGCACCTTATTATCAAACAAAGGACGGAGCTATCAAGTATCCCATTGTCAGGCGGTGAGCGCCCAGTTGTGTGTGCGCCTGCTCGCCGGAAGGGCAGGAAGGCGATGGCCGGCCTGCGCCGCGCCCTGGCGCATGCGTGCTGCTGCCGGCGGTCGCCAGGTGGCAGGTGATGTCACCAGGTGTGGGCAGGTGGACAGGTGGCGCGTGCCGCCGCTGCGCGGCGTCGCCGGCTGTTTTCTATCTAATTATCCCGGGTGAGAGGGGTGCGCCGGCCCCTTACCTGCGCGCTGTCGGCGCCACCCGCCGGATCTACCGGCAGGGGGGGAGTGGAGGGGGAGTTGATCTGCGCTCCTATCGGCGCCGCCACTACCGGTGGCCGTTGGATTTCAAATTGATGCATAATTACTAGGACTTGGGATCATGGGAGAAACAGGCGAACGGTGGTCAAATAATTAGATCCAGCTGTCTATATCTGAATACGTGGCACAATGTGCATGCGTTTCAAGCTGATCTTAATACGTTAACTTGTATGGATAAGAGTTCCATTTATGACGTACTTCCTTATTGATCTGTTGAAAACGTTGCAGTCGCAATAGTCCTGACTATTAAATGTTGACAGTGGTGACTTGCCACTAGCTGGGCACTTTCCTCAGTTCCCATGGTAAACGCTTCAATCATGGATTAATAAATGTCGAGTCTTTGCGTTGATTATACATATTATGCCCTGAGTGCAGGGACTGAAATTACTTTTAAAAAAACTAGCCGATTTGCTCCATGAAATCAGAATATTGCACAACACACCTGCATAGGATTAGGGGATACTATCTTGCGAGAAAGCTGTCGAATCGAAAACGGAAGCGGCTTCACAATTTTATTATCCATGAAACGTTGAGTCAGCCCGGTTCACGCCCAATGAGTTCGTGTCAAAAAGGCAGTTAGTAGTAAATTTACGGCTAGTAAATTTAGAAATATGGGCTCCAAATCCTTAACATAGTATGGTCAGTGCTAAAAGAGTTTGCGCGACAAAATATCTAATGGTTTGAATGTGCTAGCTGAAAAGAACCTTTTGCTACGAAGCGCGCCTGTTTCTAGCTCACTTCACTCTTAAATATTACAACTACTAGACACGAATACAATTGCTAGATCATATACTTCTACATCGTTCCAGGAATTCAGGTCCACTGGGGTATGTTTTGCTTGAACTTGAGCAGCATTAGACAGCTAATTAAATGTTCTCATATATAACAAAGCCGCCATGATAGAAAATGACCATATATAAAAATTGTGCTTCAACGTAACATTGTATTACAGTTCCACATTTCTCGTTTTCTTAATCAATCAAGCTACATTTTTAGCTGTCTAATGGGGCCATGCATTATGCTAGGTGAGACGATCTGCCAGGTTCCGACAAGATTGTCCGAAGTAAAATTGACCCAAACATGTCATTGAATAGGTTCGGTTCGATATAATCAACCAATTCAGAAATATTCCATGGCGTTTACAGTGGTTTTGTTCCTCGCACAAATACTACACACACTATTACATACAATTGGAAATGCTAAGCGAAAGGATGCAAGAGAAGAATACCTCCGTACCTTATCCGATGTGTGGTGCAATTTTTGAAACACAGCCACTCAGCAAGCCCAATGCTTTCTTGGTTCTCCGTAGTAGTGGGTGGCATAACGGATCGTTCAATGGAATGTTTAATCCACCACTTACTACCATTTCTCACCTTCTGACAGCAAGATGAAATGAACAAAAGCTGCAAAGCGATAGCCTACCTTTCAAAGATGAGACTGAGGTGGTAAAGCATAATACCAAATATGTCAACAACTGACATGCGTCTAAAAAATAATGGAGCAAAGCGAAAATATCCTATGCAGTCGTAAGGAAGTTATATGCAGTGTGGGTTGCTCCTCGGCGAATTAAGCTATATGTAACCAAATAAGTTGATATAATAAGGAACTGGAAAATTTATATCCTTGTAGCACGTAACGACTGGCTCTTTTCAATGCTAGTTACATCGTCACTTGCCAAAATCTGTCCTAGCATTTTGCATTGAACATTATTTCACATTATGTTCTTCTTGTTATCTTTATGCCAATCTATGTTTTTATGTTGTAAAATTAATGAAATGTTTTGACACGATTGTCTTGAAGGTAGCCTTAGTGCAACTAACTCATGGTCACCAGAATATTGTGACAGGAAATGATCCTAAGTGGAAGTTTTCCTTCCTTAAAAAGTATGATTCAAGTTGTCTGCTTCTGAAAGCCACATCACATACAACTGTTTAATACATAATCACAAACATTTTTTTCGGGCAATGTTGTTGACGTGTTTTTGTTGGTATTGAGCTTATTGCAGGCTTTGGATAATATTTGCTACATCAGAACCTCAATGGCATGGTGAAGAAGCTTGACAGCTCCAGTCAAATCGAGTCTGAAAACTACAGTTGCATCAGCTGGCACCTGTATTTACCCACGATGAGGTGACCGGTAGCTTTATCGCATTCTGATGGTGCAGCTATCCCAGCCGGCGAAATTGTCTTTAAATAATTGGGGCGTTCAAGGGACGATACAGGTGTGGAATATATGCGGTACATCTCGCCGCACAGGCACCGAGGCCACATAATAGCTGACCGGGTACCGTATCTTGCGGAGGAAAGAGAGAGAGAGAGATATATATATATATATATCTCTCTATATCTATATATATATATATATAAAAAAATACATATATATTTATATATATATATGTATATATATATATATATATATATATATATATATATATATATATATATATATATATATATATATATATATATATATATATATATATATATATATATATATATCTCTCTCTCTCTCTCTCTCTCTCTCTCTATCACCAATTCAGCACGGCACCCTCCACCGGACTGGCCTCAACCATGCAGCAACCCGGCCTCCGAGCACGCATGAACGTGGCATGTGCTTACGTGGCATGAAGGCATAGCTACGTGATCCACGGCTGGCTGTCAGGGCCGTTGTCAGGGCCGGCGGAACCGGCTCCGATTATGCCGGCTCCGAGCTACGTCATCAAACCTCTTCTTTGAACACAAGTCGACGTAATTCAAAGGGAATATTGTGATGAATACTGACAAAAATGAAAAGAGAAGAGTAGGTGTGATTCTGAGTAATTGAAGTAGGACAAAGCATAATACTAAGGTTTTACAAGTGTCATAGACGTTCCAAGCCGGATTGCTCCGATGACTTTTTGAAGTATATCACACGCGTAGTATATCACACGTGAGTGTAGACCCGCTAGCTTTGCACCTCCGCTCGTATTAGTTCTCATAGGCACGCATGTCTGTTGACAGGAAGAAGAATTGCTATATAGAAGACTTGTGAATATGAAAGTAAGAGGATATTTTTGCACCGCGGCAAAGTAACAGCATGACACCTGTTTCTAACAAACAATGTAGTTCAAGACGAACAAACGAACGACGACGGCGAAGGAATGCAAACGGCGAGAAGAACAACGAAAAACGAGAGCAAAAGAGTGCACCATGTGCAGACAAGGCATGACTAGCCATAAGTCACCATTGGAGAGTCAAACTGCAAACTTGTTTCATGACGGCATGGAGCATATTTAAACTGCAACGTTTCACCACGAGTTCTGAAAATGAGAAGACATCACCGACCTAGAGTCGGACGATAATGTAGGTAGAGTGTGGACGTTCAGTACAAGTCGGTATCAGTGACAACATTATGATTATTCAGTATTCGAATTTGACGGAAATGTATCCATTGATGGTTCCTAATTATTATTTTTGGAACGATGACCAATATTTCAAGGGGAGCCAAACCACCAGATCTGATCGATGAACCTCCAGCTTAAATAGTAAATCAACCAACCAACCAACCAACCAACCAACCAACCAACCAACCAACCAAACAACCAACCAACCAATCAACCAACGTCGGTCTTCCAGAACACAAGCTTTCCTACTCCGTCTTTATTTGAATCAACATGGCAGTGTGTGGCGGCTAGGGCGGTGATACTCACCATCAATACATGGCAGTGGGTGGCGGTCAGGGCGGTGATGGCATCAATACATGTAGGTGTTGCATTGGAATAGCGAATATTCGTTTCACTATCAATAGTAGGCATTGACAGCTACATGCTGCGCATTTGTGAGCTTTGCCTTACCTAAAGGAAGTGGTGTGCATCTACATATCAGCAAAGGTGGGCGCGCCGCTGAATTTTGGTACTTGCGCCCGCGCCCCTGCGCCGGCGGCGATGCCCACCTGCGCCCGCGCCGCTGCGCCGCTATTTTTGGCCCCTGCAGTTGCGCCCCGCGCCGCTGCGCCGCGCGCCGCTATTAATTAAGTATGCCTATACAAAAACTATGTGCAGTGCCAAAGTTTCTACCTATTTAGCCCCCCAAAAACCAGTTTTATGCTATAAAAAAGTCATTTTTATTGAAAATGCAACTTATAATTGGCATCACAGTTGCCTATATTCACATTGAAGATTAAACTATGGCCCGTGAGCTATATTGCTCGGCCGGCGGTAAATTTAGCCAGATTGGCCCCGCCCACTGAGTCTGAGTTTCGGTCTCTACTCATCCTTCTACTCAATGTCCTCCTCCTCCTTGTCCTCCTCCTACTTTCTTGCACAGTTAAATGCAAAAAAAGCCTGCCAACAGATGAAGCGGCGAGAACGGACCATAGCCTATCACCACAAGAGCTGGTGCAGCACTGCAGTCAGGGTAGAGACTAGAGACTCGCACTGTAGTGGCAATCTGCTGCTCTAAACGACGCAAATCTTTACCCTAGATTACAAATTCTATACGCTCTGACAACCCTAGGGCGCCATTAGGAGCAATTTCTTCTATTTATTTCTGAAGGATTGCAATGAACAAAATTGAAGTGTCTGTGGGGTGTTGCCTTTACAATGGCACCCCAATTACTTTTGTATTACCTTTTTCCTATTTAAAAAAAATGCAATGTCTGAGTCTGTCTCAGTCCGAGACCTTTCAGATTACCCTATAAAGTCAAAACGCTACCATAAGGTTTAAAAGGTTTAATGGTTTTAAAGGTTACTAAAAGTTTTAGTAATGTATATAGAACTTTACAGGTAGTTACTTTTACTAATGTATATGGTTAGTATAATTACTTATAATACTACACGTAACAGGTAGTCAGGTACATATGTGTTTGCCGCGTCGGATTCTCAGGTCGTCTTTTATGGCTCGCTAAAGCTGGACAGCGGCGCGGACAGCGGCGCGGATTTTTTACTTGCGCCGCGCGCCGTTGCGCCGGTTTTTTGAGAATTCGCGCCGGCGCCGCTGCGCCGCCGGTTTTTAAGGTGCGCCGCCGGCGCAGCGGCGCAGCGGCGCAATTTGCGTGCGCTGTGCCCACGTTTGCATACCAGGTATGCTGTTTAATCGATATTTCGATGCATGTTCGTCCTACGTTTTGGTCTTTTCTTGCAATTCCATTAGTTGGCAAAGAGATACTTTCCGTCATATCGGACCAAAATGGACGTTCATGAGGGCGTGAATGCACGTACCAGAGATGGATATCATATCAGGCTAAAGTGGACGTTCATGGTGAAGTGATTGTAGGTACACAAATGTGTACGCCTCTTCTCTTAGCTGGGAATACCGCAACTTTGCTAAGCTATGGTATGAAGGTGTATTAATGTGTACCACTGCCGGTCTGTGAGCGGCAGTGGTACACATAGTGGGGGTAGTGGCACGATCCAGGCGTTAACATCTGGTATTGGTCAGAGACCTGGTCCCAGTGGTGGCACAGGCCACCAGTGAGAACCAGTTTAGTACAGTTATAGTGCAGGTAGGAGTGAACAACATAGGTCCTGCTAGGAGTGAGGAGCTGCTGCAGGACTACAGGGCCCTTCTGGCCACCCTGAAGCAAAGCAATAGCAGAGTTATTGTGACAGCTATTCTGCCTAGGGCTGGAGTCTCCCCTGAGTGGAGCTGTAGGGAACTGGCAGCCAATGCCAGGGTAGGTAGGCTCTGCAATGAGTTAGGTTTGACCTTTGTTGACAAGTGGTGCAGGTTTTATGGCTCATGGGACCTCTATCAGAGGGATGGCCTGCACTTCTCCGAGAAGGGGGTGCAAGTGTTAGGCAAAGTATATGAACATGTCCTTCAGGGAAACTAGATAGTGGGGTGGGGAGGGAAGAATTGGCATTGCCATCTCAGGGATATGCCAATAGTAACAGCATAGGCAATAGAACCTCACAGTCAGCAAATAGGGGTAGCAGTAGATCAAGGGGGCAGAGTGGTAGCTCATCCAGAGATGATAGAGCTACTCAACATGAAGAAGCCAAAGAGGTTTATGGAACTTTTGTTAAGTGTATGATGCTTAGTGCTCAGAGCATTCGATCCAAATTTGATGAGTTCAAGTGTTATGTTGCTGAGGAGAAACCAGATTTTGTTTGCATTACTGAGGCATGGGTCAGTGAGGGATATTTTGGGGATAACTTGCAGGACTATGAGATCCAGGGATACAATATGTTTTCATGCAATAGGGGTCCAGCAGTGAAAGGGGGTGGTGTAATGCTCTATGTGAATAGCTTATACAGTTCTCAAAAAGTAGCAGATGGGGTAAAAAATGTGTCTGTGGAGTCCATTTGGCTTGATGTTGCTGTGGGAAAAGGCAACAGCAATAAACTGAGGATAGGAGCTTTGTATCGATCAGGAACCTTGCCACATTCTCAGCAACTGGAGCCCGATAAGGTGATTTGTGAGGAAATCAGTAGAAACTTTCAGAGGAAATGCCTTATTCTTGGTGACTTTAATCTAAAAGGATATGAAAATGTTGGTGTTGGCTCCCCATCATGTAAACTGTTCAGGAAATGCCTTGAAGAAGACCTGTTCTTACACCAGTTTGTGACGGAACCAACTAGGCAGGGCTCATTCTTGGACCTTGTCTTCTCGGATTTAAGTGATTTAGTTCAAGACTTGACTGTAGGAGAAACTCTGGGAAGAAGTGACCATAACATAGTGAGATTTAAGGTACAAATAGCAGGGACAATCAAGGATAATTTGGCAAAGATTCCGAATTTTAACAGGGCAGACTTTGACCGCATGAGAGAGGCTTTAAGTGCCATAAAATGGGAAGAATAATTTTTTGATTTAAATGCCTGTGAAATGTGGGAAAAGTTCAAATCTTACTTGAGGGAAATTCAGATTAGACATGTCCCCCAAAAGCAAAGGCGCAAACGAGGGTAGGAAAGCCAGCATGGCTTACACCAGATTTGATGAGATCAATTAAGGCTAAGAAAGATGCATTTAGAGTATTTAAGGAAGCTTCAAATATCGTAAATCTAAGGTCATATCAAAAAGCTAGAGATGTTGTGAAGCAGAAAACCAGAGAAGCAAGGCGAGCAAAATAATTGGATTTGGCTAGGAACTGTCATGGGGACAGTAAAAAGTTCTTTAGTTTCTACAAGCTAAGTAAAGTTTCATGCACAATTGGTCCGCTGGAAGTAAATGGGGCTATATTGAGTGAGGATGGTGAGATGGTTGAGGAGCTGAGCAGGCAGTTTAAATCAGTGTTTACAGTGGAGGATGTGACAAATCTGCCAACCGTGAACCACAGTTCAGTGATAGGTGATCAGATACACGATGTTGATTTCATTGATAGTGATGTTGTTTTCAATTATATCAGAAAAACATAGCCAAACAAGGCAGCAGGACTTGATGGAATTTATGCTAGGGTATTGCGGGAAGCTGAAAAGAAACTGGCAATTCCACTTAGTATAATATTGTGTAGATCAGTTTCACAAAATGAAATTCCAACAGATTGGAAAAGGGCAAATGTAGTTCCTATTTTCAAGAAAGGAGAAAGAGGGAAAGTTGAAAATTATAGGCCAGTAAGCCTCACATCCCTAGTCTGCAAGGTACTCGAATCAATTATCAAGGATAGAATAGTTAGTTTTCTGGAAGGAAACGGATTGATTCAAGATACTCAACATGGGTTTAGAAAAGGGAGATCGTGTCTCACAAATCTCTTGAACTTTTTAAATTTTGCTACAGAACAATTTGATCAGGGAAATCAGGTTGATGTAGCATATCTTGACTTTAGTAAGGCCTTTGACAAGGTACCCCATAAACGGTTAATGGTGCAGCTTCAGGTCCATGGTATTGCAGGTAGCATCCTAAAATGGATAGAGTTGTGGCCTTCGGATAGACAGCAGAGAGTGATGCTAAATGGTACAAAGTCATGATGGCAAAATGTTCTTAGTGGAGTCCCTCAGGGGTCGGTACTGGGGCCACTATTGTTCATTATATTTGTGAATAGCATTGAATGTCGCCTAAGCAGTAAAGTTTGGAAATTTGCGGATGATTTGAAGATCTTTAGGGCAATAACAGGGCACAATGAGCAGGTTTTGCTGCAGAACGACTTAGACGAGCTTGTGAAGTGGTCCGAAAAATGGCAAATGAAGTTTAATTTTGATAAGTGCAAAGTCATGCATCTAGGTAGGCAGCACATGAAGGCGCCATACTTGATGGGTGGCCAAGTACTATCTGTGACTCAGCAGGAGAAGGACTTAGGTATCATTTTGAACACAAAATTGGGGGCATCAGAACAGACCAAAGAAGCCAGGAAGAAGGCATTAAGAATGCTTGGGACAATACAGAGGAACGTGTCATACAAAAGTGAGGAGGTCATCAGGAAGCTTTACTGTGCATATGTCAGGCCACATTTGGAATACTGTGTCCAAGCTTGGTCCCCTAGTTATGAGAAAGATTGTTGGCTTTTAGAGAGAGTACAAAAGAGGGCAACAAAAATAGTTAATGGTATAGGTAACCTGGGATATGAGGAAAGATTGAAGAAATTGAATATGTTTTCACTTAGATATAGAAGGCTGAGAGGAGATCTCATCGAGGTTCTTAAATTTGTTCATGGTCAGGAACAGGGATATATCAGGGACATGTTTGAATTTAACAGAAATGATGCAATTCGAGGTCATCAATTCAAAATTAAAGTTAATCACAGCAGGACAAGGTTAAGACAGTCTTTCTTCACCAACAGGGTAGTAGAACACTGGAACCAGCTGCCAGGAACCATTGTCAGTACCAACACACTGAACATCTTTAAAAACGGCATAGACAATCATTATAAGAATAGGGGGCTTGTTTTTCTGTATTCCAGGGAGGGTTGATAGACAGATTTGGTGGGCAACTGGTTCAGTGTCGAAAGTGCAACCAAGAAGGGCCCTTGTGGCTCATAGTTACACTGATATTTTATGTCTTTATGTCTTTATTGAGGTGACGCTCTGTGAGCGGGAGTGGCACAGAAGGTGGCGCTGGTTTCACGATCCAGGGTGACGAATCATCCTATGTTCGATCACACATTCGATGCATTACAAAATACGTGTCCCAAGCTTGGTCAAAGTAATTGTTTTTTGTGACAACATATATACGCACACGATGGAAACAGGATTCGAAAATAGTGAAATAAGCTATGTTATGATCAATTTGTCGGAATACTGGGCCATCACGACGACAATAGGTATTCCTTGCATGACTACCTTGCTCTCACAGCTGTGCTGAATGTTTCCAACTCACCGATACAGTAGATTAGATGGAAATTTATGATGAGCCACGCGACAAATATGCATGTGATCGGAAAATTGGCGTAATTGTGATAGCAGTACCCCAGGATCTGGTAATTCGGTTTTGTATTTGCTTGTCAGAATCCATGTCCACATGCTTCAATTGCGCCATTATATATCCTCAGCTGCTGTGACCGTCCAAGAGTTATCGTGTTGATCATTATACCGTGAAAAGGTGGAAAAGTGAAATGAAAAGTGAGTGTCCGCAAAGACATAAAGCTGTTGTTCTCATTGCTAGTGGGAAGTAATTGCCATGGCATCCCAATCGCGAAGTCAGGCCATATAGAGTACGTTGATCTGAACATGCTTAAAAACATGATCAACTAAGCCAACCTATAAATAGACAAATCCACCCATCCTTCCGGCTTTCCGTAGAACCCTCCAAATTTTACTGGTCGATATACACCATTATTTGTGTACCTGCCTAAAAATGTCCGACGCGTCGCTTAAAATAAGGAATGCGAAAGTCGGCCGACAATTTTTTCCAGTTAGAGACCATCAATATCAAACATTTCGCAGCGTCAGACCACAAAAATCGGCGATGATGCGCTTCACGTATTCCGGCAAAACGGAAGTGTTCTTGGAAATACTAGCAACTTGTGTGATATATGTTGTTATGCTATATAGCTTCAAGGTCATATTAGGCCACCGAGGTCAAGTCAAGTCAAGCTCATGACAGGTCAATGGAACCAAACTTGGTCAACTGGAAGGTTATCATAAACGCAAATGACTTTCATGCGATTCATGCCATTTTGCATGTTTCTCCCTACACATCCTAAAGACTTCTGTTTTTTATTTGTTATTGTGAGCTTAATCGTTTCCATTTTTCATTCATGTACTTTAGCCCGTTCTTCATGAAGCCGATTGCGCCGGGCCAACCGCCCGACTGGTCGGGCGGGCGGCAATGGTTCCGGTAAATGGAACCGGCAACTGAAGTCAAATACCGCATCTATCATTTGTATTGCATCATTAATCATGTCCAAAATATCATTAAAACCCATTTTCGAGCATTTAACGCAATCGCAGCAATCCATAACAATGTCAAGCCAAGCCATACAAACCAAGCAAAATGTAGCATGTTTCACTTCCTTTGACCTTGAAGATATTAACTTAAGGCTATGAAATGTGTACACAATAGAGTTCACCACCATACCCATCTACCCTGCAATTTGTGTTACTCTAGCTTTAATGGGTGCCGATATCTTGATGACGGTATCTGCCCCCCCTTCAATTGCGCGTAATTTTCAGAGTGCCTCCAGGGCGCGTGTTAAAAGTGTCTCCCCCCACATAAAGCTTACTCTTCCGCCTCGAGTGAATTCCAGACCCATCAGGTTGTATTCAGTTACCACTGCAACGAGACTAGATTAACGGACTTATCATACGGATGTCATATATATCATATGATATCATACTATCATACGGAGCCCCGTATGATACTGTGCACTCTGCAGCATTGGAACCGTAAACAACCCGCTTGTAGAGTAATGAGAATTGGACATATTCGTGAGCGTCAAGGTGGAGTCACACAATCTGGAAGTGATGAACTTCCATTTTTTTAAATTAAAATAATGGTACTTCACATCCTTCAAACAAAACGCGAAAGACAAAAGTAATCATCCGCAGCATATATACCACCATTTCCTTCCTTGCATTATGTATTTCTTAGCGATGTAACGGGAAATTATTTTACATCCGAAAACTCTCAATTAATGTGTCATGGTGCTAGATAGATGTGGCGAGATTGACAGATGTTTTTGTGAGCCAAGTGTTTTAAAATGAAACGTTTCCGATATTTGGACATATTGATTGGGTTTATATTTAATTTCTTGCTTGATAAGTAGAGCTTGCGAAATATTTCATATATATAGATCGAAGACATATATTGCAATTAAATTCCATTCATGCCAGACGAATTCATCCACATCGCATCCCGGTGCATATTAGCCTCAGTCAAACGGGCTAATGAGGACGCCTATTGTTGTGTGCGTTGTATCGATGTTCTATTTGTACTGCACATCACCCCCATATCACCAATGTATCACGCGGTTGCTTCCAATCAATTCGCATTAATAGTCATTGCCAATTTAGAAAGCAATCAAATAGTTCAGTCAATCACGAGCATCTAAATATAGCCTGTTTCATTGCATTGTTGCCCGTCGGGCCTATCGCCATGCAGTACCCGATATTTACCTTACTTTTATATATATATTATATTGTTGCTTACAAACATATCTTCTTCCCTTTCCGCCACTCCTGCATGGATATATACATATATATATATATATATATATATATATATATATATATATAATATATATATATATATATATGGGGAGGGGGGGGTACGCATGAAACTAGACGATGCGAAGATACCCTGGTGATGGCATCGACATTTCTAAAAATATATGAAATGCTTGTGGACAAAGCTGTGAAATGTGACCATGTAAAATATGTAAGATATAACTATATATACAATTTTGTTGAAAACATCGTGGAGTGCATTATGAACCTCTTGGTTGAAAGATTGGTTCCTTGATAAACGAGGCGTTCGAAGTTGTGGTTATTCTGCGATTTTCATCTTTTTCCCATGACATCCTGGTTGAGAGATCGAAGATTTCGGCCAGGCAAAGTTGATACGGCTCTTAAAAAGGAGAGGCGGTGAAAGTATATAATTATTGTTGCATGATTATATAAAGAGTGTAACAATATCGTGGCCACCTCTCCAACTCGATATGTGGCTATGAGTAGCATATGAGGGAGCTGATATATTCCCGAGTATCATTGCTGGTGATCCAGGATTGGTCAGGGGTCCAGAGCCCTTGCTTCTTACCCTGCTGATGTTAATTTGTAATGTTCCCTATTCAATCTGCATATATGTCCCGAAAATAAGAACTTGGAACTTCCTGGCTGGTGAGAGATATCCAGCCTTGCCCAGTATGCTAGATACTACTCGAATGTAAGCATACCATGACAGTTTGCCTGACATTCGTCACCATATGCCCGGTGCAATGTCCGATTGAGCGTCCTGAGAGCTCCGCACCCAATGATCGATCAACGAGACAACCCAGTCATGCCCCGGACATTCAGTAATACCGATGGGTGGGAAGCTGTTGCACCTCGGTATCAGTGTCCACATCTTATTGCCCTCGAGCCAACGACAATCACTCGGATATAACGTCAGTTATATTTAAGCGCGCGTGATCAATTATTATTATTATTGATTATTTACTTATTGCGATTCATGATTAGCTAGCTGTGATCTGTGCCCAAAACGACGCCACCTGGAGTCGCGTCGTCGCGTCGTCAGCATGATGACATCACACAAGCAGTTCGTGGCAGTCGTTAGCGGCGTGCATCGAACACGGCACCCTACTATCGACCAGAACACGGAGTCTCCTCGCTGCCCCGTCAAATGCGGTGGTCCGGCCGGCGCGGGGCTTGCCGTGGCCGGCCAGCCTGCACGGGGCTTGCCGTGGCCGGCGGCCAGCCTGCACGGCCGCGTGGGCCCGGTACCCGCCAGCCTGCACGGTACCCGCCAGCCTGCACGGCCGCGCGGGCCCGGTACCCGCCAGCCTGCACGGCCGCGCGGGCCCGGTACCCGCCAGCCTGCACGGCCGCGCGGGCCCGGTACCCGCCAGCCTGCACGGCCGCGCGGGCCCGGTACCCGCCAGCCTGCACGGCCGCGTGCCTACCCGCCAGCCTGCAGGCCGCGCGGGCCGGTACCCGCCAGCCTGCACGGCCGCGCGGGCCGGTACCCGCCAGCCTGCACAGTCGCGCGGGCCCGGTACCCGCCAGCCTGCACGGCCGCGCGGGCCGACCCGCCAGCCTACAGTCCGCGGGCCCGGTACCCGCCAGCCTGCACGGCCGCGTGGGCCCGGTACCCGCCAGCCTGCACGGCCGCGCGGGCCCGGTACCCGCCAGCCTGCACGGCCGCGCGGGCCCGGTACCCGCCAGCCTGCACGGCCGCGTGGGCCCGGTACCCGCCAGCCTGCACGGCCGCGCGGGCCCGGTACCCGCCAGCCTGCACGGCCGCGCGGGCCGGGTACCCGCCAGCCTGCACAGTCGCGCGGGCCCGGTACCCGCCAGCCTGCACGGCCGCGTCGGACCACCGCGGACGCGGCGGCGCCGGGGTCGGCAGGTGCCGCGAGGACGAACAAAGGACCGGACGGATGCCGGCGCGGCGGCCGCTCACTTCCGCTGCGGCCGGAGAGCGCCGGCAACGCCCCGGTCTGGGCGGCGAACTGGTCATGGCCTCGCCGCCGCGCGCTGGCCGCGCTGGACATGCTTGGTGTGGCGGTGTGGCTATGGCCGCGCTGGACACTCTGGGTGTGGTGGTGCGGCTTTTGCCGCGCTGGACACTCTGGGTGTGGCGGTGCGGCTATGGCCGCGCTGGACACGCTGGGTGTGGCGGTGCAGCTATGGTCGCGCTGGACACGCTGGGTGTGGCGGTGCGGCTATGGCCGCGCTGGACACGCTGGGTGTGGCGGTGCGGCTTTTGCCGCGCTGGACACGCTGGGTGTGGCGGTGCAGCTATGTTCGCGCTGGACACGCTGGGTGTGGCGGTGCGGCCAATGTGGTGCTCCTGCTCCGCCAAACACAGCGCGGGACTGTAGCTGCTGCAGCTGGCCAGAAGGTGCTCTGGAGAGAGCGCTGCACCCGGCAAAGCCGGGCACGGCGACTGTGCATCGATGACTGTCAAAAGACACACAGCTGACTCTGTCGACAGTCATATAGATGACTGTCGACGGCCACACAGATGACTGTCGACGGTCATACAGATGACTGTCGACCGTCATTCAAAGGACTCTGCAAACAGAGCTGGACAAAACGGCCACACAGAGGGCGCTGCGGATGCAGTCTAGTTTAGCAGTCCTGAATTCGGCGAACGTACCAGTTCTGTCTGCGACCGTGAGATCCGGCAGGGCCAACGTCGTTGGGAAACAAAGGGTGTGATACTGCAAAAGGAAACACGGCCCAGCTGCAGCACCATTGGACTTTGTGAATGGTTAAGATATGCAGAGGTTATTAAAAATGCTAAGGTTCCTCACACCGCAACAAGCTACGAAGTCTGCTTCTTCTGCTTTGTTTGCTGACCACAGCACAATTTCAGGATGGTCATATTGATGTTTTGATGCATGCACATTGCACATGGATGTTTCGATGTATGCGTTCGATGAATTGACAGTTGTAGCATATTATTATATATTTATTTTACTTCTAATTTTTGTAAGCAAGTATCGCTTTCGAACTCGATTTCCCATAACGACACATTTATATATGCTGTACTGAGAGCATTATCTGGTATATCTGCATATATATATATATATATATATATATATATATATATATATATATATATACATATATGTGTGTTTGTGTGTGTGTGTGTGTGTGTGTGTGTGTGTGTGTGTGTGTGTGTGTGTGTGTGTGTGTGTGTGTGTGTGTGTGTGTGTCTACAGATGCAGTGCCATAGCATATATGAGCAAGAAAATTGTCCAATTCAGCACGCTTAGGGAAATTACACAAAATCAGTCGAAGGTGTACGGGTATTTCGCCGGCTGAAACATCCGTTGAGCCAAACGTAAAACATTCATTCTGTGACGTGGTAATTTCCATCCTCATCTAATATCCGGCCTTCGCAGCACGCGAGAAAAAAAAACATGCGAATGTTCGCTGTCATAGCATTATAAGCCTAAAATACCAAAATAATCAAGTGAATTATATACCTATGTACCAATTACAATCCAGTGAATATGCCGTCAAACGAGATGTTTTAATGGCACACGAAGTTACGGAAGAAAGTAAACGGAGGAATAACTAGTACTCGTGGTATTAACAACGACCAGACAAATTGTGGCTCGTTGTGGCTTCTTCTGACGTATCAGCCTGAATTTGTGCCTAGCATTTGGCCATTAATTCATGCAAGCTAGTTCATATTCATAGAACAATATATGCTGATTAGCAGCCGCACAGAGTTAAATGCTGATATGCACCAAATATTGCAGGAATTGTGCTCGTTAGTGAGGTTATTAGCACATATTCCTAGCGGGAAACGGTTTGCAGTTGTTTTCACGGTATGCATATGTGGTGCGATGGTTGGAACCGTTCAAATATGCTCGCTCGTCTAGCGTCGGCCGTTGGCGTATTTCGTTTGTAATTTGAACCGCTTCTTGTAGTGTAGGTGAGAAATTATGCAACTCCATAAATTAGTTCGTCATGAGCCCATATATGCTGATGTACCTGCTCACAATAAGTTCATGCCACGCAGAGCCTTGTTAAAGTGGATCATTGAGAGCCCTGTTTGTTTTCATGATGATTGTGTTCAATCACAATCATCCTTTGCATAGAATGGTGCGCCAGCATGGAGACGCGCGTCGTCTGCTTAATACGGGCGGTTAGCTGTGCTGGTAATGTTTCACCTCGAAAATGATGCGACTTTTCAACTCAGGTGTACTAAAAGTGCATCAGAGGATGTAGGACATGTTAGATTTTCAGATAATGAATGCGGAGCCCGCCAATGTTCCACATACGTCGAATTATTATTCCTAACGTGCCCATATCGACGCGTTTCAACACCAATACACTGTAGTTCCAGACGTCTTCACTAGAGGCGCATCGGTCGGCATGTTTGCCTGTTTGCTATCGCCAAGCACACACAAAATGCAAAGTAGTGAAAGAAGACACCCGGCAACAGGCACAAAGCTTGAGTTTAAATGACCACGAAAACCCTACTCCCTGGACAGCCTTGACTCGCAACAGGGTCTGATCCAGGAATTGTCATGCACTGTAAAAAAAATTATTAGCACTTTTGTTGCTAATTGCATGCTAAGTGGCTGCTTCAAACAACGCTGTTCCCTAAGGATGCTAGTAACAAGCACCATATGTGCTATTCGGCTGGAAGGGGCTTATTCTAGCCTGCAGGTGCCAGACTGCTAGAATGAGGCTGCTTGATCCTAGTAGCCATGAGTATTATGTCAAGCAGTCCAGAATAATACATCTGTAAAAATACAGTAAGCCACCAGCACCCGTACGTTAATATCAAGACCAATTTGGGTTCAAGCACCCAATGGGTGCTAAATATGCTAGCACCATAGGCGAACCGTATCCAGGAGGTGCTGGTTTTTCACGTGAGTAAAAACTAGCACCCTGGGGGTGCTAAAGCACACGCACCCTATGGGTGCTCATTTCAAGCACCCTGGCACCTGCTACTAAATATAGCCCAATGAAGAGATGCTGGTTATAATCACCATGCTTATATTTAGCACTTGAAATTTTGCGAAGCGATGCCAACTCCAGAAAGGTGCTTAATTCAAGCAACCCTGTGGTGCTGGAATTTGACATCTGAAATAGCAGATAGGGGTGCTAATCTTTAGACAATAGAAATAGGGATGCTAATCTTTTTGTTTACAGTGTGGGAAGAAGGCCCATCTCTCCGGAGGGGTTCCGGGGTTTCGGAACGGCTTCCAGAAGGGGCATACTTCGGGACCAGATGGGCGCCACCTTTCCATGGGTGCATGTCCATAGAAAGGACGAGGGACACAGGCCCCCCAGTCCCCCCCCCCCTCCCCCAGCGCCTGAAGGTTGGGTGTGAACGTCATGGCATTCTTAGTTGATGTGGTGTTTAATTCATATCAAGCTGGTGCTGAAGGAATGAGCAAACAATGTACGCACGAAAAGGAGGTAGCAGTCCTGGAGATTGTCCCGCAAGAATGACTCGCCAAGGCCGTTTGTGCCACTCATTGTGCTACAGGAACGACTTTCCAAGGCAATGTGTGTGACTCGTGTGCTCATGTAAGTTGATACGCGAGAGCAGTTCGTAGTGCCGTGCAGGTCACCGACAAAGTATCGTTGCATACTGATAAGTTAACCTGCAATTTTGCCACAGGGCCTGTGAAAACCAACTTTGTTTGAATTTTGGCGATCTTCATCGGAGAAGTCTGCTTAGAATGTTTGTTTCCTCATGCATACAATCAACGCAATATGTTTGTTTTGCGCTGCGCTCCGAATGGACATTTCCGTGCCCGGCTATACTGCGCTCATGTCCGTGCCCGGCTATACTGCGCTCATGTCCGTGCCCGGCTATACTGCGCTCATGTTCATGCCCGGCTATACTGCGCTCATGTCCGTGCCCGACTATACTGCGCTCATGTCCGTGCCCGACTATACTGCGCTCATGTCCGTGCCCGGCTATACTGCGCTCATGTCCGTGCCCGGCTATACTGCGCTCATGTCCGTGCCCGGCTATACTGCGCTCATGTCCGTGCCCGGCTATACTGCGCTCATGTCCGTGCCCGGCTATACTGCGCTCATGTCCGTGCCCGGCTATACTGCGCTCATGTCCGTGCCCGGCTATACTGCGCTCATGTCCGTGCCCGGCTATACTGCGCTCATGTCCGTGCCCGGCTATACTGCGCTCATGTTCATGCCCGGCTATACTGCGCTCATGTCCGTGCCCGGCTATACTGCGCTCATGTCCGTGCCCGGCTATACTGCGCTCATGTCCGTGCCCGGCTATACTGCGCTCATGTCCGTGCCCGGCTATACTGCGCTCATGTCCGTGCCCGGCTATACTGCGCTCATGTCCGTGCCCGGCTATACTGCGCTCATGTCCGTGCCCGGCTATACTGCGCTCATGTTCATGCCCGGCTATACTGCGCTCATGTTCATGCCCGGCTATACTGCGCTCATGTTCATGCCCGGCTATACTGCGCTCATGTTCATGCCCGGCTATACTGCGCTCATGTCCGTGCCCGGCTATACTGCGCTCATGTCCGTGCCCGGCTATACTGCGCTCATGTCCGTGCCCGGCTATACTGCGCTCATGTCCGTGCCCGACTATACTGCGCTCATGTCCGTGCCCGGCTATACTGCGCTCATGTCCGTGCCCGGCTATACTGCGCTCATGTTCATGGCCGGCTATACTGCGCTCATGTTCATGGCCGGCTATACTGCGCTCATGTCCGTGCCCGACTATACTGCGCTCATGTCCGTGCCCGACTATACTGCGCTCATGTCCGTGCCCGGCTATACTGCGCTCATGTCCGTGCCCGGCTATACTGCGCTCATGTCCGTGCCCGACTATACTGCGCTCATGTCCGTGCCCGGCTATACTGCGCTCATGTCCGTGCCCGACTATACTGCGCTCATGTCCGTGCCCGGCTATACTGCGCTCATGTCCGTGCCCGGCTATACTGCGCTCATGTTCATGGCCGGCTATACTGCGCTCATGTTCATGGCCGGCTATACTGCGCTCATGTCCGTGCCCGACTATACTGCGCTCATGTCCGTGCCCGACTATACTGCGCTCATGTCCGTGCCCGGCTATACTGCGCTCATGTCCGTGCCCGGCTATACTGCGCTCATGTTCATGGCCGGCTATACTGCGCTCATGTTCATGCCCGGCTATACTGCGCTCATGTTCATGCCCGGCTATACTGCGCTCATGTTCATGTCCGGCTATACTGCGCTCATGTTCATGCCCGGCTATACTGCGCTCATGTTCATGGCCGGCTATACTGCGCTCATGTCCGTGCCCGACTATACTGCGCTCATGTCCGTGCCCGGCTATACTGCGCTCATGTTCATGGCCGGCTATACTGCGCTCATGTCCGTGCCCGACTATACTGCGCTCATGTCCGTGCCCGGCTATACTGCGCTCATGTTCATGCCCGGCTATACTGCGCTCATGTTCATGCCCGGCTATACTGCGCTCATGTTCATGCCCGGCTATACTGCGCTCATGTTCATGCCCGGCTATACTGCGCTCATGTTCATGCCCGGCTATACTGCGCTCATGTTCATGCCCGGCTATACTGCGCTCATGTTCATGCCCGGCTATACTGCGCTCATGTTCATGCCCGGCTATACTGCGCTCATGTTCATGCCCGGCTATACTGCGCTCATGTTCATGCCCGGCTGTACTGCGCTCATGTTCATGCCCGGCTATACTGCGCTCATGGTCATGCCCGGCTATACTGCGCTCATGTTCATGCCCGGCTATACTGCGCTCATGTTCATGGGACATGACGATTTCTGAAGGATGTTCCTTATTGCAATTAATGTATTGCAATAAAATATCTGGACTGTAGCACCTTGCGACCACCACACATATGCATGTAGCACAATTTCCCCCCATTAGTTCCAATGAATCAATCATATAATCATTCAAATAGGCGCGATAATCCAGAAAGACACCTTGATGGGAAACTCACAGGCGAGGCCTATAAAGCTGCATGTCTTCACATCTGGAAGTGTGCTGAGATGATTTTTGGTGCATTAATGCCCTGCGACACTTTGCAACCCAATGCAGTAACTGCAATACTTCACGAATCACGGTAGAAATGGTCTGTGACCCGGTATAGTACGTGCTTATAACAGACACGTTTATTTTAAATCCAGGTTATTTCATCGCACCGCATGGGAGGAACTGACAGTAATACACCATGTACAGCGCTCTGATTTCTCTCCGTAAATGAAAACCATTCTGCTGAACAACAACCTTTCTTGACAAGTGCAATACTCGACTTCATGTAAAATGTTGTGCTAGAAAAAAACGAACACTCCGCAACATCATGACATAAAATATGCAACTCGCAAAAAAATGAAGCTTCGTAGAAAATGAAGCCTGTGAAAAGTGAAGTGCCAACTATTTGATTCTGGGGTACCTCATTGCAAGGGTATGAGCCTTTCGGAGGCTCTGCAGCTAGACTGGGACGGGGTTGGTCAGTCGCGTTGATATTTGTCTGGTATAGTTAAGGAAAATTCGCTCAACCTTCCATCTCTCTTTTGATAAGGCTATGTCTATAACCATCAATAGAACAGCATCTTCTTTTGTCTGTCGTGCGACAATGAGTCGTGAAGCGCTTCTTTGCTACGTTTTCACCCGACACACGTGGTTGGTGGAAGTACTGGCTACGCTACACCGACGCCTAAATCAAGCAATTCGTGTTGTAAGGGAATAAGCGCAGATGACGTCAGTACTTCCATGGGAAAATTAACTTCATTCCAATAGTCAAGAGTGCTGTGTTTGGTGGGAAGTGCGCACAGATGGTCACCGACGGGTGGTCTTGTTGAAACACGAACACTTGCAGTTATACCATATGCACAGGCAGTCACTATGGAAAACATGTGCAGCCATTTGGCATCTGAATGAGCTTTAACCACTGGGAAAAGCAGAATACACCCACATGGCCACTAACCCAGGGGTAGCGGCAGCACATTAGTAGGTTATGTGTGCAGTGTGAAGAAACAGGTGACATATCGCATCCAATGACCTGGGGATAGCGGCAGCGCGTCGGTACGTTATGTGTGCAGTGCAAAGAGGTAGGTGACATATCGCATCCACTGACCCTGCCTTGTCACACGCCGTATCCTAATTATCTTTCTCATTACACTATTTTCTCCATCTCTTCCATTCTATAGTTTCGAAATGGCCAGAACTGACAGTAGATACTCTTACGCAAAAATAAAACAATAAATAGAAAGACAGATGAAAGCATTTGAATAAACAAGTTTGCGGTATTATCGATATGTTGTAGGTGCATACATTCCACGAATAAAAAAGGAATTGTTCGAAAAACTGCAACACTTGCCTGTGCTTAACTGGTACACCACGTTAGCCAGTTATATTTATCACTGGTTGCACTATGAATACGCGTAGTGCTCATAATTGATCAGATATCCTAGCTATCGGATTAATACACTACTGATGACAATGAACAGTTCAATTTAAGTTGATCCGCTTACCAGGGGTGGCGGAACGTATGGGGCACTGGGCGCTGCCCCTTGCGCGAGAAGGGGGAGGGGAGCGTCCCACCCCATTGATGAGGCCACTAATACGGCTTGCTCTCGCCAGATACCATGATTTTCAAAATTAAAGAAGAAATGAAGCACTGCATCCTAACAGGTTATGTAGGTATGGCTAGAACACATGTTCATAATTTTTCTGGTCATTTATTCAGTACTTCTAATGATGCAATGGAAATTATCGTCCGTGTGCAAAGGATGCTTTGCACGGGATTACCACTAAGATTCACTAAAAGTGACCTTGCTTGCAGTACTTGAAGCTTCAGTTACGACCACTTCATCCGGGTAGCTTGAGCCTAGTGGCGGATTCGACGGAGCCTGTGTTGACATGTTAACTTGGGACGAAAATTGCTCGAATCATCCAAAAATGTAATAATTTTATGGTAATATTCGCAAATCCCGACTAAATTATTGATGTCTAGCATATTTTGAAAACACCGTCTCACCATTTAACAAATCATCCCCTGGGATCCGGAGGGGTTACTAAGGGTATGTTCCCCAGAACGGTGCTCACCCAGTGACAGTCAACTGCAGTCTCTTCTCTTCCTCTCTTTTCAGCCGATGTCACCTCGCTGGGCAATCTGGGCGTCTTGGTGAGGCCTGAGTTCATCCCATTGATTTGTATCAATTGGTGGCGCTCTTCCCAGGGAGATGGCGCCAGGCTCACAAAACGGCTGTTCCGCTGCATGGGAATTTCTTGGCTTGCCCTTTCTTCTGCCAGGTAATTCATCAAACTATTTTGGGGGTTAAAATGCTTTATGGTCGTACAGGCTTCAAACCCTTGGAGTTATACTTTGAACATAATTACCTTTTCGTGAATGATGCATTCGACAGGCGTCTTCTCAATCAGAAGCAGATAATTGCCCGGAGGCAGTGATTTGACAGAGGCGTGTCGCGTGTGACATACTGAATGGCCTTCTTGCGTTATCCAGGTGCACCAACGGCCACTTTGGCCATGCTGGGCCAGTTATTGCACTACGTTGCGAAGTGTGCCTGCATTCTCATGAGCGGCGCTCGCCTGGCCCAGGAGGGCGCATACATTCCCAAGAGTTGGCGCCCAGAAGGATGCTTTTACACCGGGGTTCCTCAGAAGGGTGTCTAAGTTTGCACTAGGAGTGCTAACTATCTGAAACGGCGCCTTTAATTTCAACAGAGGCATTACCTGGCCCAAGGAAGTACCTGACTGCGAAGAGAGCACTAGATGGCCCAGGAGGGCGCCTGCATTCTCCAAGCACCCACAAAGCAGTCACAGAAAGACGCCTTTCTTGTCGGGAGAGGAGCATACGTAGCCAATAGTGTTCCGCATATTACGAGGAGCGGCGTCCGAATGGGCCAGGAGGGCGTCTACAGTCTCAAGTCACACAGCTGTCTGGAAAAGCACCTGTATTGATGAGATAGGCGCCTGACCGTCACGGACGGGTACCTTTGTCTTCTATCTTCCTTATTGTTTTACATATTTTAGCTGGGTGGATAAACTCGACCGATTAGGCGGCCATCCAGTTCGACTGGAAGGACACTTGCCCACGCAGCTACGATGGTACCCGAGGTCCTGCTCCCCCTTGGCGATAGTAGAGTTCATGTTCTGGACCGATATTGCGCCCATTGCCGAAGGCGACATGTTGCGTAGGACATGGACGTCGATAACACGCCGAAGGCCAGTATATCGTTCTGTGGTGAGATAAGCGCCCATCTAGTCAAGGTTGGAGCTGCTCTCGATATAGACGTGCCTGTGGTTCACTCACTCGGCGCCCTTTCAACTGGTCCGGCACAGCTCCCATTACGTACCTCTCGATATAGACGTGCCTGTGGTTCACTCACTCGGCGCCTTTCAACTGGTCCGGCACAGCTCCTATTACGTACCTCTCGATATAGACGTGCCTGTGGTTCACTCACTCGGCGCCCTTTCAACTGGTCCGGCACATCTCCCATTACGTACCTCTCGATATAGACGTGCCTGTGGTTCACTCACTCGGCGCCCTTTCAACTGGTCCGGCACAGCTCCCATTACGTACCTCTCGATATAGACGTGCCTGTGGTTCACTCACTCGGCGCCCTTTCAACTGGTCCGGCACAGCTCCCATTACGTACCTCTCGATATAGACGTGCCTGTGGTTCACTCACTCGGCGCCCTTTCACTGGTCCGGCACAGCTCCCATTACGTACCTCTCGATATAGACGTGCCTGTGGTTCACTCACTCGGCGCCCTTTCAACTGGTCCGGCACAGCTCCCATTACGTACCTCTCGATATAGACGTGCCTGTGGTTCACTCACTCGGCGCCCTTTCAACTGGTCCGGCACAGCTCCCATTACGTACCTCTGATAAGAGTGCCGTGGTTCACTCACTCGGCGCCCTTTCACTGGTCCGGCACAGCTCCCATTACGTACCTCTCGATATAGACGTGCCTGTGGTTCACTCACTCGGCGCCCTTTCACTGGTCCGGCACAGCTCCCATTACGTACCTCTCGATATAGACGTGCCTGTGGTTCACTCACTCGGCGCCCTTTCAACTGGTCCGGCACAGCTCCCATTACGTACCTCTCGATATAGACGTGCCTGTGGTTCACTCACTCGGCGCCCTTTCAGCTGGTCCGGCACAGCTCCCATTACGTACCTCTCGATATAGACGTGCCTGTGGTTCACTCACTCGGCGCCCTTTCAACTGGTCCGGCACAGCTCCCATTACGTACCTCTCGATATAGACGTGCCTGTGGTTCACTCACTCGGCGCCCTTTCACCTGGTCCGGCACAGCTCCCATTACGTACCTCGATATAGACGTGCCTGTGGTTCACTCACTCGGCGCCCTTTCAGCTGGTCCGGCACAGCTCCCATTACGTACCTCTCGATATAGACGTGCCTGTGGTTCACTCACTCGGCGCCCTTTCAACTGGTCCGGCACAGCTCCCATTACGTACCTCTCGATATAGACGTGCCTGTGGTTCACTCACTCGGCGCCCTTTCAACTGGTCCGGCACAGCTCCCATTACGTACCTCTCGATATAGACGTGCCTGTGGTTCACTCACTCGGCGCCCTTTCAGCTGGTCCGGCACAGCTCCCATTACGTACCTCTCGATATAGACGTGCCTGTGGTTCACTCACTCGGCGCCCTTTCAACTGGTCCGGCACAGCTCCCGTTCGGCACCGGTGATCTCGTTTTCTCTAGGATCTCGATATAGACCGGTGATTTCGTTTTCTCTAGGATCTCAATATAGACCGGTGATCTCGTTTTCTCTTGGCCCGCTTGCTGAATTTTGCCTTACGCCACCTGGTTGATAATTGATTCGACGTGTAGAAAGAAAGTTGGTGTCAGTATTGTATTGAAGGACAAAGAGACGGAGAAAGGAGAGAGGTTGTCTCAGCCATTGTCTTTCCTATACGGAAAGCACGGAACGGAATGACGAAAAGGCTGCCACTCACGGACGGTGATCCGTGAGTGGCAACAGGAAACTCGTGCGTCCCATATTATGTTTGAGGTCAATGCTCCCCGAAATCCTCGAAATACGGGCGGAGCTGGGCCGGCTGTGGCGTGTTGGAGCAGGCTATGGCGCATCCTTTGCCGACCCTATGATGTGCAAAAATCGAAGATATTGTGTCAGACCACTGTTAAGCTGACGTCAAAATAACGTAAAAAGAGGGCACATTGCGGAGCTATTTTCTTCATCAAATTGCGAGTTATTGGCGATTAATCGAACTTACTGCCCGTAAATCACCAATGATGTTGATGCGGTAGGATGATGGACAACTGAAATAAATGTCATTGATCTCTCCAATGCTATTCTTGACTAATTACCTTACTTGACCCCAGATGACCCTTGTAGAGTTATGAGTCATTGTATGGTGCATGCGTACCCTAAGACTGAATTATGCATATAAGCTTAATCCTCGGCGCTAGAAAATAGTGTCTCAGGGCACAATAATGGAAGGTCTAAAACTAAGTCAATATTTTTACCTCAGCCCCTACCTATCAGTCGAATTGTAATAAATCACACATGACCAGTGTGCCGGGATATTGAGAAACACTGGTGAACACATCCACCGCATGTCCGCTGCCGCCACTACACAGGTCATCTCCCATAACAGGTCATGAAAACACTGGTGAACACATCCACCGCATGTCTGCTGCCGCCACTACACAGGTCATGATAGAAAATAAAACACTGGTGAACACATCCACCGCATGTCTGCTGCCGCCACTACACAGGTAATGATAGAAAATAAAACACTGGTGAACACATCCACCGCATGTCTGCTGCCGCCACTACACAGGTAATGATAGAAAATAAAACACTGGTGAACACATCCACCGCATGTCTGCTGCCGCCACAACAGGTCATGATAGAAAATAAAACACTGGTGAACACATCCACCGCATGTCTGCTGCCGCCACTACACAGGTCATGATAGAAAATAAAACACTGGTGAACACATCCACCGCATGTCTGCTGCCGCCACTACACAGGTCATGATAGAAAATAAAACACTGGTGAACACATCCACCGCATGTCTGCTGCCGCCACTACACAGGTCATGATAGAAAATAAAACCCATTAACCCCCCCCCCCTCTTTCTGCCGCCCCTACCAAAGGTAATGATAGAAAATATTCTTGAACATTTTGTGTTGCAAAAAGACGTTTGAAGTGATATTAGAGGCCACCAGTGACCCAAAAAAGTAGAAAATCGGCATTAACCGCGAGCTGATACAAAGCTGGCAGAACATGCTACCTGCCGTTGCATGTGCATGTGCATGTGGCTTCTTCACTTGTAAATGCGCGTAACACCGCCCTGTTCTCGCGAACGTGGCGAGATGTTGTTCACGGACGATTCACGGGCGAACGTGGCGAGATGGTTAACTGGCGCACGACTTCGGCATCTTGCCACTTTCTGTGGCCCAGGGGGTTGCCACCTCCTCAGATTTTCGCGAATGGCACGTAAACAGATGGGGGGCTATCGGGAAAAAATTACGCGCACACCTGTGGTCATTGATTGCGAGATCTTTGGTGTAAAACTTGTTATGTCTGATCAGGTTACTGATCTGTGACGATTCTTCGGGAACCTGTTCCTGCGGGTTTCGGCAGATTTCGTACTTTTTGAGCTCTAGTTCAAATAGATTGCAAACTATTCATGATACCCTGATGAGATGAGCATCACCGTGATTTTTATTCAGTTTGAAATCCATTGAGGGGAGGCATGCTCCAATATCATTAACGTGTTCATGCACATATCAGGTCAAGTCACGGAGGGCCATTATGTGGTTTTGGTTTATGGGTTCCAAACGCATAATATTGAGCCCTAGAGAGTAACAACAAACACTGAATTCGAATTCAGCACCCAAAATTACCCCGTGAAATAGTTCGAATCCTGTTTGATGAACTGACCTTTGAACTGCACTAACCGGGTCAACACAGGCACATGGGTTCAAAGTGGATCAGGGCTGGTTCTAGGGCACTTGTGGACGATTATTTCAGATTAGGCGGTCAGGTTTATTCTACATGGCCGAACATTGCTTTAGACCCCAAGATCCCAAACCCCATGTTGACCCTGCGTTGCTTGTTATGCTATGCTATATGACGCCATTATATGCTATAGGACGCTATAGGATCATTGGACCCATCGTTGGCATTCGATTGAGTGTTGGACACGGTAATGTGCATTTCATAAGCGTACCATGCATAGTTCGTCATCTATTTTGGCCTGAACTTGAAAACGGGGCAAAATCTGCAGAAATCCGCAGGAACATGTTGATAAGCTGTTCACGACCTGAGAACATGTTCTCAGATCGGTGACCTGATCTGACTTGGGAACAAGATTCAAGCCAAAAGTTCTGCAATGAATGTCTATAGGTCTGGGCAGAGTTTGATTTGATTATATCGAGCCATTTCTGCAATATGCTGGATGGAAAGCGCGAACGTAAGTACGGCACCACACGAGTGGAGCTAAAACGATCGGTGTAAACTTGCTAAGTTCCTAAAAACCACTTCAACTAGAACACTACAATAGTTAAAAACAAAAATGTACCTAAAAAACGTGCAATCGGAGGCGCAGCCCAGGGAAGCGCCCATCCCCGTATTGAAACAACTACACTAGATGAACGAAATTTTAACCAAAAATTTTCAGCACGCTTCGTGCGTCGTCTCCGTCAGATCGTCCCAACCCAAAATTAATGGCGTCGCCCTGTCACCGGGCAGCACAATCCCCAGCTGACAATGCGATGAAACAAAAATTCGTCTCCCGAGTAACAATACATTGTTCCCAACGCCGGCTACTACGATACTGAAAAAGATGCCTGAGCACAGCGCCCCCTTGCCGCGATGCATTCCGTCTCACCTGTCATTTACATTGATCCGTCTCCGCCTGCCGACTGGCATCACATCGAGGGGCAATTACTAGATTACACCGAGTGGCAATTACTGGATCACACCGAGTAGCAATTACTGGATCGCATCGGGTGGCAATTACTGGATCACACCGAGAGGAAATTACTGGATCACACCGAGTGACAATTACTGGATCACATCGAGAGGAAATTACTGGATCACACCGAGTGACAATCACTGGATCACACCGAGTGACAATTACTGGATCACACCGAGAGGATATTACTGGATCACACCGAGTGACAATTACTGGATCACATCGAGAGGAAATTACTGGGTTACATCGAGTACCAATTACTGGATCACACCGAGTGATAATTACTGGGTTGCATCGAGTGCCAATTACTGGATCACACCGAGTGGCAATAACTGGATCACACCGAGTGACAATTACTGGATTACACCGAGTTACAATTACTGGATCACACCGAGTAACAATTACTGGATCACACCGAGATGAAATTACTGGATCACACCGAGTGACAATTACTGGATCACATCGAGTGACAACTACTTGATCACACCGAGTGGCAATTACTGGATCACACCGATATGAAATTACTGGATAACACCGAGTGCCAATTACTGGATCACATCGAGATAAAATTACAGGGTTACCTCGAGCACCAATTACTGGATCACACCGAGTGACAATTACTGGATTACATCCAGTGCCAATTACTGGATCACACCGAGTGACTATTACTGGATCACATCGAGTGACAATTACTGGATCACACCGATATGTAATTACTGGATCACACCGAGTGACAATTAAAAAAAAAAAAAAATTTTTTCCGGGCGCCGTGAGGGGTGGAAAAAATACCCCTATTTTCCTTTTCCACAAACTGGATCACATCGAGTGACAATTACTGGGTTACATCGAGTGTCAATTACTGGATCACACCGAGTGACAATTACTGGATCACACCGAGTGACAATTACTGGATTACATCGAGTGACAATTATTGGATCACACCGAGTGACAATTACCTGATCACACCGAGTGACAATTACTGGGTCACATCGCGTGGCAATTACTGGATCAAACCGAGGGGAAATTACTGGATCACACCGAGGGAGAATTTCTGGATCACACCGAGAGGCAATTACTACAGGTACGTCGACATGTGTAGGATATTTCGCAGCAGCTGATCCAACCTCCAATATTGACAGCAGCGCGGTCTGCTGCTGCCTCTGACACACCACACATAGAACAGTGCCAGCGAGGGTCAGCTGGGGGCGGTCAGGTCGTCGGGGTGATGCAGGGGTGACACAGGAGTGACCCGAGCGCCTTTGACCATCCGCGGAACACCCAGGCTAAATCCAGGCGCACATTGACTGTTTGTGAATCCCGACGGCGCGCTGCTGGGTATGTTTAGCACACACAGGGGTTTATTGAGTGCCGATCATGCCTTAAGCCATCATTGACTGAAGTGTCTGTGACGGGGCGATTGAACTCCGCCTATTGTTTGCCTTAAAATAGCCTGAGAACGAAATGACCCAATACCTTTAACCTTCCAGTACCTCTCTTGCTGAGCTTACTCAGCAGCAAAGCTTAAGAATGCGATACGATTAGGAAAATTTGCGAACACATTGCTCCTGTAAGTGGACTTCTGATATACCAACATATTCGGAAAACCTAGCAATATTCCCGTAATCTTTCGTAATCGCATCGTATTTGAAAGTTTCCTTGCTCATGTAGATCGGGTAATATACCGTGAATTTTGATATCATGAAAAAGATCGTGTTTTCCGTCTTAATGCTTCTAGTTGAACATTCTAGCATGTTAGGTAAGCTAAAGAGGTCGTATGCATGTGTGCCCAGGTGAACCTGGCCCAGCTATATATGGGTAATTGTACCGTATCTTGGTATACTGACCCGTGCCAAACACGGAAGATGAACCTTTTCATTTTCCGTGCAAGGCCATGTCGCTTTGGATCGTGGGTGTCCCATCCGAAATGTATCTACAGAAATAAGCAAATTGTTCATATGTAAGTATGCTGAACATGAGGTACTCCTGGTCTCTTACTATTTCATAATGGACGATTTATGAATGGTACATTGTATCATTATATTATATCAAGTCGGACCCTAACGGTTTTCGAACGCCAGTGTGATTTGTTTAGGAAGTTTTATTTTCCAACGTTCCTGATTCAAACCGGAATGTCATAGGGAATGAACGCAGATCACATAATAACCACATATCTCTTGACCAAGCAAACCAACTTCGAACCGAAATGTTCAGTATATATTTTACGCAAGAAACATGCCTCATGTAGTTCAATGGAACAAATGTTGAAACTCGTTGAATATGGTATGGGCGAAGGAATTGTTGTTAAGATCGCTCTATTCGGTGTATGCGATGCATCTATCGTCCATGCGATACATGATACATCAGGATATATGCTGTCACACTCACGATACACACTATCACTGTCACGATGTCTACTGTCACTGTAACGATATATGAGTCAGTGTCATGATGATACACACAGAAGGGCGATTGCATTCTGCTATCCTGGAATACCGATTGATATACTGGGTGTCGTTGTATGGCTGCGGCTGCTGGGCGTCACATTGCGCCCATTGACAAAAATGGGTCCAATTAGGGTACTGGGAGGTCATGCTTGTGCTTCTCTGGGGAGGGGGGAAACATCCTTAGAGCAGGGGTTGGGGTGCGTTCTGAATTCACGTGATCACAGTTTGACACATAGCCGAAGTGTACATCCATATACAATGGCATATATATATATATATATATATATATATATATATATATATATATATATATATATATATATATATATATATATATATATATGTATTTATATATAATATATATATATATATATATATATATATATATATATATATATATATATATATATATATGTATATGTGCTGGAGCACATGTATTAAAGCGCACACCGCAACTGAACCTATGCCAAGCCATGTTGCCAATCCGAAGGCTGCGTCCCCGAAGGTGATGATCCGTCTCCATCCCGCAGGTGTTGATCCGGGGAGTCCCTACACAACCTCTGTGCTGCAGACGTCAGCATACGACTGCAGCAGAACTATCCGTTAGCTGGGAAGCACAGGTCTGCAGTGTGTCACACAGTGGAGCGCCGGCACGCCCCGGGCTGGTGGGCGGCGCGTCGCCGTTTCCGTCAGAATCTGTCGGCCGGCGAGCCGGCGGCGCGCGCTGGTGCGGCCGGATCCCAACCGCTCGCGCCGACGAGGTGAGCCGAGGTGTACCGGCGCGTGACATGGGGCGGCGCGCCGCCTCCACACGCCGCCGCAGCGCCGCCCCGGACACACTCGGCCGCTCAGTGCACCTGCGTCCGCCGCACGTGACGCCCGCGCCGCGTCCGCCCACCCGCCCGTCACCCGCCGCCCGCCACCCGCCACCCGCCACCCGTCACTGGCCGAGCAGGCGGACAGACAGCAGCATGGACACCACGTGTCTCAGCCAGAGCATGGACTCGGTCAACACGCAGAACGGCGAGGAGGAGGTGAGTACGCCCGTCTGGTGGGCGTGGCCCGGCTGGCTGATGTGGATGGCTGGCTGATGTGGACGGCTGGCTGATGTGGACGGCTGGCTGTTGTGGACGGCTGGCTCATGTGAACGGCTGGCTGATATTAACGGCTGGCTCATGTGGACGGCTGCCTGATATTAACGGCTGGCTAATGTGCGGCTGTCTACCGGGTACACTGGCGATCCCAGGCCACCAGTTCAAACACCGCCTCCTGAAGCAAAACCTCGCAGAAGCTGTCGGCACCGCGGACACAAACACGAACTGTTCTGTTCAATCCTCTGAGTATGTATTCGTAATGTTGAAATTGCCGACATTTGTGGAGATCGGTGAATGCGGCTGCTTGTTCTTGACTTGAAGCTCCACCCGTGTTCGACTTGACTTGAAGCTCCACCCGTGTTCGATTCTGTATTGATCAGCACAAAACGTGCATTTGTGGTTGTCGACCGCTCCTCTGCACTGACCGGTCTTCGGTGTTACCGGTGTGATGTGACCTGTATTGGACAGTCGGCAGGTTCCCCTGTACCGCATAATTAGCAGGGTTGTAGGCATTCTGGGTTGTAAGCATGGTTTGTCGGGATTATGAGTTTTTTTTGGTATTATGGGTTGTGGGTATTATGGCGTTGGGTCGGTGCGGTCCCTAATGCCGCTGTGTCTATAGGAACCTCTCAGTCAACAATGTCCCTCATGCCGAGCCAGCAGAATCCTCCGTGTCACCGAGTTCGCAGGACCCCTTCCATCGCTAGGTCGGTTGGGCTCCTTCTGTCGTTAGGTCGGCAGGATCCCTTCTGTCGTTAGGCTACAAGAATCTTCATTGTCGTCAGGTCGGCTGGAGGCTACTATCGTTAGGTCGTTAGTTCGGGTTCGGGTGTCAGGTCGTTAGGTCGGCTACTGTCGTTAGTTCGGGCCTGTTGGTAGGTTGTCAAGATTCCTACTGTCGTTAGATCGGCAGGATCCCAACTGATTTTATAGATAGACTGAATCTCTACTGTCACTAGGTCGGGAGGATCCCTGCGGTCGTTAGATCAGGATCCCCTGGTGGGTTAGGTAAGGATTATTTGTGCCGCCTGTTCGACAGATCGGCCAGATCACGTTTTCCGCCTCCGCCTCTCCGTCTCCGTCTCCGTCTCCGTCTCCGTCTCCGTCTCCGTCTCCGTCTCCGTCTCCGTCTCCGTCTCCGTCTCCGTCTCCGTCTCCGTCTCTCCGCCCCTCCGCCTCCGGCCCCATCGGGCCGGGAGCGCACGACCGCCGCGCGGCCCGGTCTCGCCGTGGGCTCGCCGTCGGTGCCGGCTTTCGGTTTCGCCGGGTGGGCTCGGTTTCCACGCCGGCCGGCGCTCACAATGGGCCGGCGTCACGGTGCAGCGCGGCGGGCGACGTGCACCGAGCCCGGCCCGGCCTGGCGGCCGTACTTTCCTGGGCGACGCGGCCGGCTGCGCTCCAGTTCTGTCCGGCTCGTGAGCTTTCCGCCGCCGTCGGCCAGCGACGGCCGACGGCGGCCGCCGTGCCGGTGGCCGGCCACCGGCGACGCTGCGGCGACGCTGCGGCGCGACACGCCCACAACACGGCCGCTTGGCCGACTGCGCGACGTGCGGCTTCCGTCGGCGGGGCATGGATGCACGGCGTCAAGTCTACGCATGTGTTGGGACATCACTGGGTGGTGTGGTCCCTTGGTGTGGTCATGATGTTGCATATCTTGTTGCCTCAACACGACAATGCCTGTCTGAGCTACATTGCCTGCCTGCTCTCTGCCTTCCCGCTTTCTTCCTGGTTCACACTATCTGTGATGAGGCTGTGTGTATTTCCCTGCCGATGAGTTCCGCCTGCGTCCAACGAGCATCTCCTTTTTTTCCGTCCGCGGTATGCCCGTTTGTTCCGCATGAATAGTAACAGAACCAATAGCCAAATATACCCCGCGCCACACCTGACAAACAACAGTGCATTGCTTGAGCCGGTAATTTGTCCGCTGGCCTGTCCGCTGGCGGGCCCCCCTGTGTAAGCATTGCGCCGGCGCGTGGAGGTTTCGACTGTCGCTTTAGCAGTTGAGCCATGCATGATTCATGGGTGTGTTGCATCGCAAGCACTTGTTTTGCAACGCGTAGTGTCGTGCAGCTGCTAAACCTCTCGCGACTGGCAGCAAGTACGGCGACCTGTTCAGTGCGTAGCATGGTGCGGTATACGTACCGGAACAGCTATGTTTAGACAGCCTCATCATTCCAATGGCCGCCGTCAGTACGCCGTCGATGTCGATAGTGGGGGTCGGAGTCGGCTGTCTCTACAATGTCGATAGTGGGGGCCGGAGTCGGCTGTCTCTACAATGTCGATAGTGGGGGTCGGAGTCGGCTGTCTACAATGTCGATAGTGGGGGTCGGAGTCGGCTGTCTCTACAATGTCGATAGTGGGGTCGGAGTCGGCTGTCTCTACAATGTCGATAGTGGGGGTCGGAGTCGGCTGTCTCTACAATGTCGATAGTGGGGGTCGGAGTCGGCTGTCTCTACAATGTCGATAGTGGGGGTCGGAGTCGGCTGTCTCTACAATGTCGATAGTGGGGGTCGGAGTCGGCTGTCTCTACAATGTCGATAGTGGGGGTCGGAGTCGGCTGTCTCTACAATGTCGATAGTGGGGGTCGGAGTCGGCTGTCTCTACAATGTCGATAGTGGGGGTCGGAGTCGGCTGTCTCTACAATGTCGATAGTGGGGGCCGGAGTCGGCTGTCTCTACAATGTCGATAGTGGGGGTCGAGAGTCGGCTGTCTCTACAATGTCGATAGTGGGGGTCGGAGTCGGCTGTCTCTACAATGTCGATAGTGGGGGTCGGAGTCGGCTGTCTCTACAATGTCGATAGTGGGGGGTCGGAGTCGGCTGTCTCTACAATGTCGATAGTGGGGGTCGGAGTCGGCTGTCTCTACAATGTCGATAGTGGGGGTCGGAGTCGGCTGTCTCTACAATGTCGATAGTGGGGGTCGGAGTCGGCTGTCTCTACAATGTCGATAGTGGGGGTCGGAGTCGGCTGTCTCTACAATGTCGATAGTGGGGGTCGGAGTCGGCTGTCTCTACAATGTCGATAGTGGGGGTCGGAGTCGGCTGTCTCTACAATGTCGATAGTGGGGGTCGGAGTCGGCTGTCTCTACAATGTCGATAGTGGGGGTCGGAGTCGGCTGTCTCTACAATGTCGATAGTGGGGGTCGGAGTCGGCTGTCTCTACAATGTCGATAGTGGGGGTCGGAGTCGGCTGTCTCTACAATGTCGATAGTGGGGGTCGGAGTCGGCTGTCTCTACAATGTCGATAGTGGGGGTCGGAGTCGGCTGTCTCTACAATGTCGATAGTGGGGGTCGGAGTCGGCTGTCTCTACAATGTCGATAGTGGGGGTCGGAGTCGGCTGTCTCTACAATGTCGATAGTGGGGGTCGGAGTCGGCTGTCTCTACAATGTCGATAGTGGGGGGTCGGAGTCGGCTGTCTCTACAATGTCGATAGTGGGGGTCGGAGTCGGCTGTCTCTACAATGTCGATAGTGGGGGTCGGCCCTACAATGTCGATAGTGGGGTCGGAGTCTCTCTACAATGTCGATAGTGGGGGGTCGGCTGTCTCTACAATGTCGATAGTGGGGGTCGGAGTCGGCTGTCTCTACAATGTCGATAGTGGGGGTCGGAGTCGGCTGTCTCTACAATGTCGATAGTGGGGGTCGGAGTCGGCTGTCTCTACAATGTCGATAGTGGGGGTCGGAGTCGGCTGTCTCTACAATGTCGATAGTGGGGGTCGGAGTCGGCTGTCTCTACAATGTCGATAGTGGGGGTCGGAGTCGGCTGTCTCTACAATGTCGATAGTGGGGGTCGGAGTCGGCTGTCTATTCACAACAATGTCGATAGTGGGGGTCGGAGTCGGCTGTCTCTACAATGTCGATAGTGGGGGTCGGAGTCGGCTGTCTCTACAATGTCGATAGTGGGGGTCGGAGTCGGCTGTCTCTACAATGTCGATAGTGGGGGTCGGAGTCGGCTGTCTCTACAATGTCGATAGTGGGGGTCGGAGTCGGCTGTCTCTACAATGTCGATAGTGGGGGTCGGAGTCGGCTGTCTCTACAATGTCGATAGTGGGGGTCGGAGTCGGCTGTCTCTACAATGTCGATAGTGGGGGTCGGAGTCGGCTGTCTCTACAATGTCGATAGTGGGGGTCGGAGTCGGCTGTCTCTACAATGTCGATAGTGGGGGTCGGAGTCGGCTGTCTCTACAATGTCGATAGTGGGGGTCGGAGTCGGCTGTCTCTACAATGTCGATAGTGGGGGTCGGAGTCGGCTGTCTCTACAATGTCGATAGTGGGGGTCGGAGTCGGCTGTCTCTACAATGTCGATAGTGGGGGTCGGAGTCGGCTGTCTCTACAATGTCGATAGTGGGGGTCGGAGTCGGCTGTCTCTACAATGTCGATAGTGGGGGTCGGAGTCGGCTGTCTCTACAATGTCGATAGTGGGGGTCGGAGTCGGCTGTCTCTACAATGTCGATAGTGGGGGTCGGAGTCGGCTGTCTCTACAATGTCGATAGTGGGGGTCGGAGTCGGCTGTCTCTACAATGTCGATAGTGGGGGTCGGAGTCGGCTGTCTCTACAATGTCGATAGTGGGGGTCGGAGTCGGCTGTCTCTACAATGTCGATAGTGGGGGTCGGAGTCGGCTGTCTCTACAATGTCGATAGTGGGGGTCGTAGTCGGCTGTCTCTACAATGTCGATAGTGGGGGTCGGAGTCGGCTGTCTCTACAATGTCGATAGTGGGGGTCGGAGTTGGCTGTCTCTACAATGTCGATAGTGGGGGTCGGAGTCGGCTGTCTCTACAATGTCGATAGTGGGGGTCGGAGTCGGCTGTCTCTACAATGTCGATAGTGGGGGCCGGAGTCGGCTGTCTCTACAATGTCGATAGTGGGGGTCGGAGTCGGCTGTCTCTACAATGTCGATAGTGGGGGCCGGAGTCGGCTGTCTCTACAATGTCGATAGTGGGGGTCGGAGTCGGCTGTCTCTACAATGTCGATAGCGGGGGCCGGAGTCGGCTGTCTCTACAATGTCGATAGTGGATGTCGGAGTCGGCTGTCTCTACAATTTCGATAGTCGCGGCGGGAGTCCGCTGTCTACACAATGTCGATAGTGAGGGCCGGAGTCGGTTGTCTCTACAAAGCAGCTGCTCCACATTACATCCGTGGCTGACACACGACCGGCAGGTGGTGGTGGGGGGGGATGTCCTGGGCGGAGCGGGAGAACACTGGACCCTGGACGTTCGTAGACGACATAAATGCAGACAATTAAATGACAAAGAACGCTAACAGGCCAATGATGTCCGGGAAACTTAAATATCATTGATCGCCGGTGACGTCCCAACCGGGGCTTCTGGTGCTTCGACAACGGTCTCACCTCGGTTTGCCTACTTTGCACGGATGCACTGGCCGCCCTGGCCACTGGACAGGGTCGGCGAGGTCGGTGTGGGCAAACAGGTGACCGCCGGTCGGGGAGGTGACCGCTGACCAGGTGGCGGACGATGCTCAGGTGACGGGTGAGACAGGTGACCGCCGGCCAGGGAGGTGACCGCTGACCAGGTGGCGGACGATGCCCAGGTGACGGGCGAGACCGGAGCGGACAGACAGGTGACCGCCGGCCAGGCAGGTGACCGCTGACCAGGTGACCGCCGACCAGGTGACGCGGCCGGCGGCCGCCGGCCGGGTGATGGGTGACGGGCTGCGCAGTGGGCCGGCGGCCGGAAGTGTGCCCGGCCGCCGGCCGTGCTGACGTTAGCACAGTCGGACGTGGCCCACGGTGGCGTGTCAATGCCGGCGCCCGTCTAACGTGTCACACCGTCCGGAGCGGGGCCCGGCTCATAAAGCGACGTCCGACCGTTGGCCGACTCTGCGCCATCATCCATACCGCGCCAGATTTGTACACAGGGGTATCTGTTGGGGCAGACAACGTCACACTAACTGGCCGCCGAAAAACCGATGCGGAGTTAATCCACTGGTTTTTGTCCGTGAAGAGTGAGGTATGTGAAACGGTGGCGGAGCGATGATGCAGAGGCAGCCGTTGTCGCACATTTCGATTATGTTTGCCACTAACCGTAAAGCTGTTGACTTCGGACTGACTTTATCTCACACGGCCCACACATGCTCTGAGAGAATGTCTACGCCGGCGAGTGAGAGGAGCATGCAGCGATCCTTACTCGATGCCCATTTCATTGCGATGAACCCGTGTTAGACTGATTTGGATCATTGTATAAGCGACAACTAACTGCAGCACTTCACATACTGGAGGATTTTTGGTGATGGATCAATATTTATATCTGAACATGGCTGAAGGACACTGTTTGTCGTTACTTCGCCTATCAGTTGACATGGCCGGAAATGTTTTTGCAGTTTTGAAGTAGTGCAATTAGCATTAAATGCGATGCTACATAAATGGGAAGCAGAGATAAACAGGGCGCCGAAGATTGTACCTACCAACGATTTGAATATCAGTGACTGACTACCAGTGGCTCAGGAAGAAGCTTTTAGAACTGGTCGACAATGACGCTATGATAACCTAGCGTCCGTAATAAGGATGCGTTGATGCAGCTGCATTTTGTCGGGGAACGCGAGAGAGAAAGAGAGAGGGGGAGGGAGATAGGGAGATAAAATGAAGGGGTTTCCATGTCGTTTCCATGTATGGGCAACAGGAGGAAATGAGGAATCTCGGTCATGCTTGCCAATCTCATCAGCCTATTTTCGCTAGGTAACTATAACGGTGGGAGCTGCGCGCCTTTTCTATTAATGCTTTTCCAACGTGTAATTCCCACGCGACGTGTTTGGTTTCCTCCAGGCAAGAAGCATGCGCCGCCTGTGTGCACGGAGGCACGATTGGGGAGACGAAGCCAATGCCCGTTTCGCACTCTCCAAAATAATCCTTAATGTTTAACCCCGCCACGTTGAACAAACAGTAATGTTGTGAGGTGTGTCCCTGCGGCGGTATGTAAACTGTGTGTTCTGCCGTCGCTGACCACCAAGCAGGAATGTTGTGAGGTGTGTCCCTGCGGCGGTATGTAAACTGTGTGTTCTGCCGTCGCTGACCACCAAGCAGAAGACACAGCCTGCTAAATAGCGAACCTGAGTTCGCTCCGCCCTTGTCCGCCGATGGTGTCGAAGTTCAGACACACTCTGTGCTGTTCAGATCAGGTGTGCCGGTGCCGCACAATCCCTTCACGCCGTGTGAGCCTGCGGATGAACCCGAGAAGCTGGTCAGGGTCGACGTGTGGTTGTGGGTTGATCCAGCACCACACCGGCACGTGACGTTGGGTTGCGGTGGTCTCCGCCGACCATGGTCGACGTCCAGCCGCAATCTCACCGCGCAGCCACGCCACGGCTTCACCACCACGCCGGGCCCCAGTGTGACCAGTTACCATGACAACGCACCGCAGGATAACAGTCGGCGCGACCATCACGACTTGCAGTGTGACCAGTTGCCATGACGACGAACCGCAGCGCAATCAGTCGCCACGATCATTATCTGCAGTGTTACCAGTTACCATGACGACGAACCGCAGCGTTATCAGTCGCCACGATCATTACCTGCAGTTTGACCAGTTACCATGACGATGAACCGCAGCGTTATCAGTCGCCACGACCATGACTTGCAGTGTGCCCAGTTGTCATGACTGAGCCGCCACAACGTCAATTACTTTCGTGAGATGATTTGCAGCGTTGCCAGGTACTACCGTGTGGCCTGCAGTGTTACCATTTACCCAGACGATGATCTGTAGCAAACCAGTCACCTTTACCACGACATCATTGCTTGGTGCCACCGAAATGGTCTGCATTATTTTCAGTCGCCGGAAATCTGTTGTACAATTTCATGAACTGCCACGACAAATTACGAAGGTTCATCATTTCTGGAATTTTGGGCATGGTCTTGCCTCGTACATCACTGAGACTGACCATTTTACCAGCTACCATGCACTTAGTTCACAGCTTTATCAGTCACCACATCATAGTGCGAAGCGTGATCAGTTGCAGTAACCCTGAGCCGCAGTTCTACCAGTTGCCGTGTAATGCAATGCGACGTTTTACCAGTCGCCTATAAGCTTATTACGGACGCTAAGTTATCATAGCGTCATTGTCGAACAGTTCTAAAAGCTTCTTCCTGAGTCGTTGGTAGTCAGTCACTGCTATTCAGATCGTTGGTAGGTACAATCTGTGGTGCCCTGTTTATCTCTGTTTGCCATTTATGGAACATCAAATTTGGTATCATGAATAGTGTCACCAAAACGATGGTATTGCCAACGATGGTACCTCACTGAAAACATAAACGCGCTAACCTAGGCACTTGTGGTAGACGTGGACAGCGTTAGCACCCACTGTTTAATAGTATAGCGTCGGCACCACCGCTACAAATACCAAACTACATCATGCACTGAAAGGTGGTCGTGTAGTCGGTGGGTGACTTACCTGGTGGCGTTACCAGCACACGGCTCGAGGACAGTGCCACACTCATGAGGACTTATAGCATCTGACAGGCCCGAGGATAGTGCCACACTGGCGATAACTTGTAGCACCTGCTAGATCCGAGAACAGTTCCACACTGGCGATGACTTATAGCACAGGCGTCAGGCCCGAGGGCAGTGCCACACTGACGCTGACTTATAACACCTGTCAGGTCCGAGGACAGTGTCACACTGACGATGACCTATTGCACCTGCCAGACACGAGAACAGTGCCATACTGATGAGGACCTATATCACCTGTCAGGCCCGAGGATATAGTGTCACACTGACGATGACTTACCGCACCTGTCAGGCCCGAGGACAGTGCCACGCTGACGATGACGTATATGAGCACCTGGCAGGCCTGATGACAGTGCCACACTGACGATGACTTACAACACCTATGAGATCCGATAATAGTGCCACACTGATGAGGACTTTTCACACCTGACAGCATGGCATAATCAGGAATAAAGTAGCTCACACAGATCAAAACCGAGTGAAATCGAATTTTAATAACTACATTGACATGATACCAACAGATAAATGTTGTACACCAGCGCATATGCGATTACTTGCGGTCGACAATGCTGCAATTTGACCGGCCAGACCACTTGACCTATATAACGTTGGTACTGTGCTAAACAGCAGGCACATACAGCAAGGTACAACACATAATGACAGCATCGTGCAAAGACATAAATGCATTTGTTAGCAGTCTCCCGCTTAGTTGTGTGAACGAAACACATGCACTACTAGGTATAACCGAATTTATAGGGGGCCGCCTGATAATTATTTCACTTTCACATCCTGTTAATTACCCAGTTGGGCCGTCGTTATGAAGGAGTCGCAAATGGGTGGGTCATAGCCTCATTCTTACTACAATTCATTGTTGCTATAATTGATCGAGGATGTCGAACCGTGAACACATGATTGTCATGATTCGTTCCCAACAGGGTTCGTCGAAGACCACGTTTGGTGACATTGTAAACTGCTGAACACGCAGGTAAAATGCATGATTATTCCATTTGTGTGTACGAGGTGTATGTTCACCGATTCTCGGCACCCGCTCGGCGCGGGTAGCTTCCGATCTTGAACACGGCCATATCGAAGTGACCACGCAGCCGTCCGACCGCGGCCACTCTAAGAACGGCGAACACAGAACAGCTCCGGAGCACACGCCTCGTGCACCTCCGTCCTTGTCCGCACGGTGGGATGGCGTGCGCGTCGCTCCAGGTGGGCGCCCGTCGCAGGCCGCCCCTCGCCGGCCAAAGTTCAAGGTGAGAGGAAAACGCTGACGCCGGCAATCGCGTCCGCTGTGAAATACTTTCCCTCCTTCTCACCACGTGCATAGTGCACTGTGCACGCGGCACATACGTGTCCTGCCCAGGAACTATCAACATGAGGGTGATATTCCCGACCGGTTTGTCAGTTGTTTGGCAGAAAATCCACCGGAACTTATGTCGGTTCGGCTTTGTTGAAGTATATTTTGAACGGGCTGTCGCTCGTATGCTGTGGTCGTAGGTCCACATATTATTGCACTGGCCACGATACCTCCCGAACCACTGGATAGCCACGCTACTTCCGAACAACTGGCCATGTGATTACACGGCCAGTGGTTCGGGAGGTAGCGTGGCTACCCATGCCAGGGCTCAAAAAAACCTTTCGGTGGTCGCCGACGAAATTCAATTATGGGAAATTGGTCGCCGATCAGGAACGGGTCCAATGGGGAGTGGGGAGGAAGTGGCGGCCCTCCATCGGGATTGGATAACATCAAATTTCCAAAACGTGCTTTTTTCGTTTGCTCCTTTTTGAAAATTTGTCTGCCTTCCAGCTTTTCATCGATTTTTTCCTCAGCAATAGGTGTCGCTTCACACCCTGAATAAATTGTGGTGCGCCAAAAGGAGTGTCCTGCCGATAGGAACTTCTAAATCCGTCACCGTCGCATGCAAGGAAGAGACTGAGAGACTGTCTGTAAACCATTTGTCATTGACTGTGCAGATGAGCAAAGTCGCTCGGAGACAGTGGGGGATGAACAAAATTTGCTCGAAGATAGCTAAGGATGACACAATCTGGAGTTTGGCACATAAAGATGACAAATCCCAAGCGATATTTGGCAATCTGACATCAATTGCTCGCAATCTTCTATCGTGTATATAAGAGATGAAATGTCGAGTCCCATATGAATACTTAGAACTCCGATTAACTGTTATCTACATTATGTTGCACACAAAACAACGAACGTTTATTCATTGCTGACAGGTACAGTACTTCTATACGTGGATGGTAGTAACTGAACCAACTAGGAGGCATAAGCCCCTTTGTTTAAGATCTTCTTAAGCACATTTCTCAGCTGGGTACATTTACTCTGTCTGGGTACTCAGACAGCGGCCGCCTCACAGGTACGGCAGTGGCCGCCTCCAATAGTCATCACAAGCATCACAAGCAGTCATTTCTACTTCACCATATCTCGAAAGACGAAAACTATGCTAAGCCCTAAAGATCCGTGGACGACTTGTGGTGGGAGATCACAGTTCCTTCCATCGCCCCCCCCCCCCTCCTCCCCAATGCTTGTGAAGATAAAATTGTTCAAGCGAGGGTTTCTTTGCAGCACTCTGTATGTGATAGTCTGTGTGTGCCACGTCACGGGCCCACGGCAGGGGCGTTCCGCCGAACAATCAATTGATGTGAGACGTTTTGGTGGTCAGCACGTGGTTTATGCCAAACATGGCTATATCTGTGCTTGCCACACTTTCAACCACGCCCTCGGCGAGATAAGCCACAGATGCACCACCAGTGCCGACACTTGCACTGCGAGCGCAGCAGTTTCTTTAGGACGTGGTAAGCGGCGCGGATGGACTCTGGTGGCACGGTGTTGGGAGTCAACACGCTAATGTGCAGGCGAGACGCAGCTGCCAGTGCAGTGCCGACGACGCTCTAGGTCGGCGACTCCCGGATGGCGCGCAGGTCACTGACTATGCGGATGTCAATCTTGTAAGATCACTTCTTGATATTGTTGTACTTTGGAGCAGCCTAGCAAATCCATGCTCATAGTTCGGTTCTTGTAGTGCGGAGTCAGTATCAAGGTGAAGGCCCACATCCCCTTAGCTTGATAAGAGAAAAGGGTTCACACAAAACGCAATGCATGCGGGGACTTTTATTAATAGGCGACGGTGGGGTAACTGAGATCAACGCTAATAATGCGAAGTTGAAGTGAAACATTTGGTCGGCCATAAGATATCAAGATATTGCGCCAACGATCCAAGTCTTGCACCATGTTATTGTCCCACTCAGTCGAACAGGGAAGGATATGCAATCGATAGTGATCAGAAAAGGGGTATATAGTTATACCACCAGATTAGTGACAGCTATGGTTGGAAAAATGCGATATTTCTGTATTTGCGGCATCCAGAACATTATCCTCTTGAGGAAATCTTCCTCATTTTATCCCTTGGAGGTTCGATGGTGCTGTTAGACTATGAACTGCTCTGTGATGTGCTCAAGATTCACTGGAAAGTGTAGGGCGATATTCCGATGTCATTGACTGGAATAATAATATCCTCTCGCTGCATGACCTCTGCAGTCGATGCGCCCCTAAACCCCAATAGCAATATCCTCTCCATATTCAATTACCCATACATTTTCCTCTCCACATCCAGGATTACAAAATACAAATCCAACCGTGGTGACTGCTGACATGCAATCTGTCCAACCAGAATTGTAAAAATGTTTCTGTGCTGGGTGTTTGTCATCCAGAACACTATCCTCCATGAAAAAGCATGGTCTTTTTGGCCACAAGATTGGAGATGTTTGAAAATGACTGCAAACTTCCTCCTGTTTTATACATGCCCAAGCTGACTGGCCAAATACAAAAAGGAGTGTATGGTTCAAAAAGACAAAATTGTAACTTTGGAATGGAATGCCAAGCATTGTGCTCTCGAAATGCAACAGTAAAAAACAACTTGAGCCATGTTCAACATTCCTTTCTTTGAAACTAAAGAATTCCACCTGAATTTTGGCATACAGCACCAAACATACTGCATATATGCAAATATGTTACAGCTGATGACAGCTCTATTGAAGGGAAATGTAGTATCCAAATTTTACTCGTTTTCAGTTTTTGCCATATGTTGAACCAAGTTGAAAAATGCATATTATTCTGGACATATCTAGCATAGTTCCAGAAAAAAACAAAAATAATAGTGCATATCCAGGGATATTTGGCAAAAAGGATGCTTGAACCAAGCATCATTTTTTCAAGCATAACTCAATACATCTGGACATGTTCCATAATGTTTCTACAGTGCCCACAAATTCTGGCACAATTATTATAGTTTCAAATCTGACATAATAACATGCATGTATTCATTTTGCACTAAATTGGGATGCCAAAGACAGATATCCTCTCCAGAGTAAAAAAAGACCATCTGTCCTAGATATATCCTATTATAGATATATGGATGAAACCCATCCAAAGAAAGGTGCCAGCATTGTGCTGTAATATTCATGCATATTAGCATTGCAGCTTATTCTTTAACAAAGCATTGTAAATGGCTCATCAAATTTTGATATGGCAAGCTGGATGGCAAAGAAAAGCAAAGCATTAAGACCAATTATGAGCACCAGTTCTATATTTAAATATTCTTACATATATCTTTACCTAAACCTTTTCCACTTGCCATCTTCAGAACTTCAGTAATTTGCAGGTTGGACTGCATGCAAGACGTGCTAATCAGTAATCAGATGTTTTCATCTGTAAATCAGGTGTTAGGATAGGATATCCCAGGTTGTGGTTTTCAATTTAATTAACTAAAAAGTATCAGTTGATATTCTTGCCACAAATGGTGGTACATTTTTGACTTCAGGAATTTGTTAATTGTTGGATTTACTTCTCCAATGGTTTATTAACATGGTTAACATGATGTGGCCACTCATTTTCTCTGAAAATGATTACTTTTTTTCAATTGACAGGCAAAAGAACACCTGAAATGGGACTTTGAGTTCAGTAATGTTGGCATTTCAAGAAACCAAATTGTATTAAATTGCACTTTTTGGTACATTTTTAATTCCTGCAATTTATTTTTCCAATGCAATGTTTATGTAGGCGGATAGCATTGTGTGACCACTCATTTCCTCTGCAAATGCATATTTTTCAGTTGGCAGGCAAAATAACACCAAAAACAGGCTGGAGTTTGATAACATAGCATACAAATAATGTTCAAGAGTAAGCAAAAATGTAGCACAGCATGACCCTAAAATTGCATGCAGGAAAATAAATTCCTAAAGAAATGGAAAATTTCCCATTTACTTCTGAAGACTTTTCAACTTAAAAACCTTACATTGCAGAGCCTAGTTAATTAGGTTAACAGATTAAATTAAACCTGTTTTGAAGAAGAACACTTTTTGTGAACAAAATCTACAAAAAATGGGAAGTTTTTTCCAACTGAAGAGAAAAGCCTAGCCTAACCTAACCGAACCAAACCTAACTCCATTTTTGCTTTGTGGGGTAAAATGTGTGTACAATTTGTCTCCTGGATACCTTGAAGTGCAATAATACACAAAATTGTGAGATCATGTTTTTGAACATGATTAAGACAAGCTCCTGTGTAGGTAGGTACCTAGGTATGTATGTAGATGGATAGGTACCAAGGTAGGTACATTCCTAGGTAAAAGGATATGGTCATGTGTAGCATTGTCCAGAGTGTAAATGTTGGGAGGAATCTACATAATATGTCATATGGCATTTCAAGACATAAATATTGTAAAACCATGTTCCTTGATATCATTAAGATGCTGTGGGATGTGGCCTACCTAGCCACTTATTACCAGCACAAGTGCATAGGCACTTTCCAGTTGGTATGCAATATAATACCAAAATATTGAGTTAGGTACCTAGGTATGTATGTAGGTGGATAGGTACCTAGGTAGGTACATTCCTAGGTAAAAGGATATGGCCATGTGTAGCATTGTCCAGTGTAAATGTTGGGAGGAATCTACATAATATGTCATATGGCATTTCGAGACATAAATATTGTAAAAACATGTTCCTTGATATGATTAAGATGCTGTGGGATGTGGCCTACCTAGCCACTTATTACCAGCGCAAGTGCATAGGCACTTTTCAGTTGGTATGCAATATAATACCAAAATATTGGTATTTGAGTGGGGTAGCATAATAAAGAATAGTGTACAATGCCAAATAATGCCTAATGTAACCTAGATAGCTTGGGGAATTTTTAATGCCTTAGACCTGATGTGTCACTGCAGGCTTAGCATTCTGGCCCAGGCATTTTCTTTCTTAATATAATATAGCAGAGCTAACCGTTCTTTCTTTGGGACAAGAGAAACCGAAGTTCTTCCGCACAAATAACGAGCAAAAAAAATGTGTGGTATTTTGAATGGGAATGAATGGTCCCATTGTCTTAACGCTGACCGTAACGATCGCACGATGGGTCCGTACTACCGACGTAACGACAGCACGCACGGTCTGTACCTGCATAGTAGCGAGCGTACGTATGAACGGTCTATCTACCGTTCCGCAGTGGAACGTGCATACTTTCTGTCGTACGGGCGGTGCAGGCTGGGGTGGAGTGGAGGCTGATTGTGACCTCATTTGACCCTGAAGGCATTGACCTGGGGTCATGAAATGTATACTGCAGCGAGCTCACCACAGCTGTAATTCTGCCAAATTGTGTGCTTCTAGTTTCACTCATGCTCCTCATGTTTGTTCTTGGTGTGCTTGTGGATGTTCTGCTCGGCTCCTGAACACGAACATCCTTTGTGGCCACAAAACGCCTCCCATTATTATTATTTTTCCGGCTTGCATCCTTCCCGTCATTTTAACCTTTTGCTGGTTTTCATCTTTTACAAATAGTCCACGCCTGGATATCTAACTACGCACCTACCTCGTAAATGGCAATATTAATTCAGGCAGTTCAGCAATCAATTCACAAAAACATGACATTAATCCACCACCATGGTTGGGCACAATTGCCCATACACCAATTTTCGAACGAACGACTGAACAAGTCACGAAGAGTTGCCTGATTTCAAATTCCATATTTATAACTAGATTTCTAGGCGACGACCACAACCATTTGGTCTCCGTCCCGACGGCGCTTTTGGCGACCACGGTATGCCATTGGTTTAGCATTGTGGTTGTCTGGAAAGTGCCGTCCTGTGCCGACGGGAGATTCTAGTATAAACGTGGTAAGCAAGAGGTACGGGATATTTGGTAGAATTCGCGGTACGGTCCTAGTATACTTTTCATCTGGAAAAAGATCAGTGCTGCTAAATACAAATTACTGATATATCGACGAATTATGTCCTTCGTGGCTAAAATCTTGACGGACGTATCAAAACAAAATTCTGGTTTTGGTCGCCACTGAAGCCTGGTAAGCCAGCATCTGGTCGCCGACGCTATCGCTAGGACGGCGCTTATTTTGAGCCCTGACCCATGCCCTGTTCCAAACTGTCACATTGAAATCGGACCCCTTAGGAATATGCGAAATTACAGAGCTTACCACATATTTTTCGCCTGAACTTAGCCTGCTATCGTCCACCGATGTTTACTTATGGGGGGGAGGAGGGAGGGAGACATGTCTCGCTGTGGGAAACCTTAACCATCAGCAGCATAAGCGTCCTGATCATTACCAACTGTTTGGCGGTCGTGACGTTTCACTCAGAAGGAATACGAGGACGATGCGGAACTGTTCACCACCACAGACAAAAATATAAGCATTTTTTCCCAAGGTGAGAAAAAGACTGTGAGGGCTGAATCGGTTTTTTGTCCACCAAGTTTTGTTGTACATGGATGAGGGCGATTTCGGAACGTATGCGACACACACGGCTAACTCGACGAGTCACGTGACGTCGCCACGGCTAACTCGCCGAGTCACGTGACGTCGCCACGGCTAACTCGACGAGTCACGTGACGTCGCCACGGCTAACTCGCCGAGTCACGTGACGTCGCCACGGCTAACTCGCCGAGTCACGTGACGTCGCCACGGCTAACTCGACGAGTCACGTGACGTCGCCACGGCTAACTCGCCGAGTCACGTGACGTCGCCACGGCTAATTCGACGAGTCACGTGACGTCGCCACGGCTAACTCGCCGAGTCACGTGACGTCGCCACGGCTAACTCGACGAGTCACGTGACGTCGCCATGGCTAACTCGCCGAGTCACGTGACGTCGCCACGGCTAACTCGACGAGTCACGTGACGTCGCCACGGCTAACTCGCCGAGTCACGTGACGTCGCCACGGCTAACTCGACGAGTCACGTGACGTCGCCACGGCTAACTCGCCGAGTCACGTGACGTCGCCACGGCTAACTCGACGAGTCACGTGACGTCGCCACGGCTAACTCGACGAGTCACGTGACGTCGCTGTAATCCACTGATCTTGTTTCAGTTTTATATGCGGCGCTGGATCTGGTCTCCACTATCTTGTGTCCATAGGAAGACGTCTAAACGAGCTGGCAAACTGTGATCTTTCATCACGATATGTGATGTACTGAGCTGGAAAACTGTGATCCTTCATCACGATATGTGGCGTTCTGGTGAATGGACCTGGTCTGATATCAAAACCGCTTCCTGTATCAAGGATGCTCTACTGTAATTTCAGAGCCGTCGTGTAGTTTCACGATATCGGCTTAATGTTTCCGAGTCCTTGGTATTCAAAACCGTGGCTTGGTGCTGACAATTGCGGCATCGTCTCTTCTCTATCTGGAGGGCTCGGCTGGAGGACTCGACACGGTCACACCTGGCTTCTGTCTTGGCTGCTTTCGGGCCGGAAAGACCAGGTCATCACGACCAAGTGACAGGAAAGTGATCACCCCTTCCTTTACCGGCCATGTCCTTCAATTCCATCGCCGCGAGCTGAGCAGTCTAACGGTTGAGGAAAGTCGTGCCGCCGCCGCGTCCGCTGGGAGCCAGTGGCCTGCTATTGGTGTGACTGCAGGCACGTCGACTGCTTGGAGCGCCGGTCGACTCGGGCCTCTCTGCCTGACCGCCGGTTGCCGATTCCCATGACCTGCCGCTGCACACCGGACGGCCAATTAGGGTTGAGCTGGTTTTCTCCATTGCGGATTTCCCACACTACTGCTGGCCACGGCACACGCCTGGCCGGTCTGTAGAAAGAGGCGCGCCGACAGCTGAGGTGACGCCATCACTACATTGCAGAATGACTATCCTGTTTCAGGTGGGTTTAGTGTGTTAACACAATATGCAACACACTAAGCTTATGCATGCCTGCTTCGACTTCCGCAAAATCTTTCGGTCGTCTTTTCCAATCATTTCCTCGTGGTTCGGAGAAAACGCCCCGGCGCGAATTTCGTTTGCAACCGGCCTCCGACATAACCTCGCAACGGGTCGCACGGCGACTTCCCCAATATACGAGCATCAGTCCACCGGCACTTGACAATTGTAGCTTCCCTCCGTCTGGTCGCGGGCACGCTAATAAGCCCTGCGCCGGGCAGGTGATGCCCAGTGAGTCGCATCGCACCAGACCACCTTCACAGTCGGGCCGGACACAGCTCACTGGGCCGGTGCGGACGTGTGCCACTGCACTGGGACGCTCCGCTGCGCCGGCTTCCTGTGGCGCCAGACGTGCACCGGAAACGGCGGGCCTGACTTAGGCGGCCGTCGAGCGGGGCTCGGTGGCGGGCGACTGGGCCATTAGACGCGGCGCACCTCGGCCACTGCGGCCGCTTCCGGTGTGCCCGACTGCGTCTCGGTCCAGGCTGGCGGCGGACTGACAGTCCAGGCTGGTGGCGGGCTGACGGTCCAGGCCGGCGGCGGGCTGACAGTCCAGGCCGGCAGCGGACTGACAGTCCAGGCCGGCGGCGGACTGACAGTCCAGGCCGGCGGCGGGCTGACGGTTCAGGCCGGCGGCGGACTGACAGTCCAGGCCGGCGGCGGGCTGACGGTCCAGGCCGGCGGCGTGCTGACGGTCCAGGCCGGCGGCGGGCTGACGGTCCAGCCAGCACCGGACTGACGGTCCAGCCAGTACCGGGCTGGCGGTCCAGACGAGCACTGACTACGGCTGCAGTTCGAAGGGCCAGCTAGGATTCGAGGTGTTACCTTGGTGTTCTGACGGGGCAGTGTCCCACTTTTATGATCTGCGGGGATGGAGTGTGAGCTTTATTACCTGATAGGGCTGGGGTGGGCTCACAAAAGTGTGCCACGACTGAGGGTGCGATCATGGCACCCTGACGACCTGAGGATGCAATCGGGGAAATATGGCTCGACTCAGAGTAATCGCATTCACTCGTCGTCCTGCCTCGCCCTACACCCTACCTCATTGCACTATTGGCTCAGTCTCGTGCAGCTCAGAGCCTCGAAATTGTCCGATATGACCGAGGAGGCTTTAATCCGAACACGAAGGCAGCCACCACCTGGTCTGAGATCGCAGCCGTAGTTAATTATCGGAGACGAGCATGACCACCAGTAAACACCTTGTGGGGCTTGTGGGGCCACAATAATGACATCTCGTGGTGAGAAGCAACTGCGAATGACTCCATGAGGTGCGCTGGCGTGGCCTGCATGCATTTAACGATGTCGGAAGATGCCAATATCTCAGAATAGGCTGAAACGATCAATGTGAGCAAGTCGAAGTATTTTGTGGATTCACAGGCACTCCAAGGGACATTTGACTTTGGTTAAAGACACGCTTTTTGCTGGAGCGAAGTTGTTGGTGAGCTGAACGCCCTGGCCAAGGACTGCCTTGAGTAGTTGTTCGACTGAGTGGTTGGCCCGAATAAGCTGGACGCCCTGTCCAAGGACGGCCTTGAGTAGCTGTCCGACTGAGTGGTTGCCCTGGTGATTACCGAAGTTGATGCTGTAACAGTCCCGTGAGTTATCCCTGTGAACATCTGGCTCAATGACAGATATCGGGCCCGTTACCCTGCCAACCGAACAGCACCGGCTGACATTCAAACATCAACAGCGCAGCGGTGAGGTTGTCAGGGCAGTTCACGTCGCCTGCAGCTAAAACCGCGTCATGTCAACAGGCACCAACACGTGCTCTGGACGCTCTCCTGGTCTTTTGTTCACCGGCCAGCCGAGTGTTCGGATCACCAGAAGCTCTGTTTGCTGTCTGTCGTGCGCCAGACACAGGATGCGCGGATGACCCGCGCCAATAGTCGGCCAGTAAGGGCACGCACGGCATGATGCAGACGGCAGCCAGTGAGCGTCGCAAGCTTCGTCTGTCCGATTGCTCGTTTTCTCTACCTGGAGGTTGGAGAGACGCTGTTCTTTCGGTTGCTTTGCCGCCAGGTGGGCGGAGACGTCGATGGCTTACAGCCGGGCGTAGGCTTAGTGTTCGTGTCGTTCATATCTGGTTTGCAGCGCTCAGCCATTCACAGCTAGCTTTTCCTCTTGCTTTTTTGTTTTACTTTATTTCCAGTATTATGTCATTCGCGTGGAGGATGCATTTATATGTATTGGCATGGAAATTTGGAGATAACCGATTAAATCAATCGCCGCTTTCCTCAATATGATGAATATTATGCCTCGTGTCTCAGAAACTCGATACTTCGGTGCATTCCTGCATTTTCCCAAACAATGTATAATTTTATAATTGCTTAGACATGTACCTTTACATAATAAGTGCCCTGAATAAAAATCGTCAAACTCATGTAACAAACAGGACCCAGGCTGAGCTGGAGTCTGTAATACTATGTTCGTACGCTTGTTTCGCTCGTTCACTCGCTCTGTGGGAATCAAACGTCGCTGACGGATAACATAGTTATCATCGCATTCCGTATGTCACCCTGCGACATCATAGCTGTGTTTGCCTGTCCAGTCCGGTAGGAAGAAATCCACCCGGGGGTTTTCCAAGGTGTTAGAGGACTATCACTCAGTGGGCTGCCTACTGATTTAGATTTGCTGTAATTTTGAACATTCATATTATGGCTGGAGATCCAGGGTGGGTCGCGGGGTTCAGACCCCTTTGGTTTCTTACCCTGCGGACGTTAGTTTGCAATTTTCCATGCTCAATCTGAAAATAAGTCCCAAAAATCTGGACCTGGGTCCTGTGGTTTGGTGAGAGATCCCCAACATTGATTCTCATGAACTATTTTCTTTCAGCTTATTTTCTGCACCTTGCTACGCTTAATGCTCAGCTTCTAGGTACACCGCCGGCTTAACTTATGACCCGATGTCTGGGAGCAGCCTTACTATACCATACTATAATGCTTATGTGCGTGGCATGAAGCCACAAGACTTAACGTGCCGACGGCGCTCACACTCTGTACTAATTAATAATGATTGGAACGTGAAAAACGACGTTCAAGCGATCGTCGGACCTGTTTAGCCAAGCTCGCTCAATTTAGGCGCGAAGTAACCTCCTCATAAAAATCAATGGGATGAGGCGGCAGCTGATGAAGTGTTGACCGGTGTCGTGCCACCGCTGCTACCACTGGAGCCGCGTGCCCCGTCGGTGTTGCTCCATCATAGCAGCAGCGCCGGAGATTGATTGTGCGGGTGTCGGACCGGGGTCGCGGGGTCATCAGGAGGCCGGCCACACAATACCGCCCGGACCGGCGTCGGCTGATTTGTTCCGCGGCACGTGCACGCGCCGGGCGCCAGCTGGCTACGTCACGGGCAGGCTTCGGCTGGGCTATCGGAGCTGGGTTTGTTGAATGCATGTCTGAACGGAGCGGAAAACGTCGCCTCGTAATGTGATATTCATCCAACTGCTAGGCTTGCTCTCATCTTCGTACGCATGTTAAAAGTAAACAGCTGGAGGCCAATAATAATTGGGGAAAATCACAATCCGGCACATGTACATCAGATAGGGCATACGCTGTAATATTCATGAATATTTACGCCTGAAGGTAGCAGAACAGCAGGACAAAATGGTGCCATTGGAAAGACGGAAACTTCCAACATTTGAAGCTTTCTTTTGTTATATGAGCTTACAATGCATTCATATCTGAATGTAAAGGTATAGTGCAGTGTGTTCAATGCCTCCCCAATCATTCTATCAAACTATTTCAACTTGTCAGATACGGCTACCACCTATGCGATTGTTGTGTGAACGTTGGAGCACCATGCAATCAGCAACACCCAGGCGGATTTTGCCAGGTAGATGGCCAATCACATGGCGAACAGATTCAATTTCGTCATGGGTTGTTAAAAGTTGGCCGGTTTGTGTATCGTTGTGCATACAGTTGGTGTGTTTCTCATCATTTCCAGCTGCCGGCTTGGGTAGGGCCAATTTGTGTGGTCTGCATGTGTGCCTGTGTTACTTTCAACCACACACGATAGCGCCATTGTCCCGCTGCGGTGCTCTCAAGCGTGAATGGGAGCTGCACTGTACACTGTGCACTGCACACCCGCCACCGCCCTATACAATGACCTCTGGACAAACGAGTTCATTACGACCTCGGCTTTCCCTGCAATCCGCTAATAGGTGCGATAGTGTGAGCTGAATGTGTTATTGTTGTCGTCTTGGAACCCGGTGCGAAGCTTTGCCTCTTTTTTGTTTCTGTTCGGCGTAGCAGTTTCGTTATTTGTCGGTGTGACGCTCCGGTAGAAGGTCGTGATTTGTCAGAATGCCGGCCGGGTAGAAGTTTTGTTATTTGTCGGCATGTCGCGCCGGTAGAAGTTTCCTCATTTGTCGGTTTGCCGCTCCGGTAGAAGTTTCGTTATTTGTCGCTATGCCGCTCCGGTAGATGTTTCGTTATTTTTCAGCATGCCGCCCCGGTAGAAGTTTCGTTATTAGTCGACATTACTCGGTCAAAATTATGTCGCTGAACTGGAATTCACGGATCGGGTGGTCGGGCCAGGGTTCACGCAACAAGCTCTGCATACAAATATGCCCGTGGTCTACAAAGCCACCCCAGCAAGAACTTGTGCTGATATTCCATACAAAATAATATGTCACACATCACTTAAGGATTTAGCGTCTTTTCTGGATTATAAGCCTGATAACGCATCCAGCTCGACACACCTTTGCGATTGGTTTGCGAACAGCTACGTGGCTGTGTTGTCCCCTTGATTTGCATGACGCAGTGTCGCACACATCTTGGATTAGGGAAGCTGGCGGATGGCCACGCCGAAATCCATCTAATAATGTTGTTAGGCATCAGGCGGACTCATCGCCGTATCCGATTAGCCTGTGTCCGAGGGTGGTCAGGCGACGGCTCGTCCGCAGGATCGATCGGTGCCGCCGCGGCGGTGGGGCCGACCGGACGCTCCCGAGCGCACGACGGGCTCCCGCGCGCCCTCCAGTCGATCCGGCTGGCCGCGGCGGTGGGGCCGACCTGGAGCCCACCGGACGCTCCCGAGCGCACGACGGGCGCCCGCGCACCCTTCAGTCGATATGGCCGCGGCCCGGCCCGGCCCGGTCCCGCCCGGCCCTGTCCGGCCCGGGGTTCGCCGCAATTTTCCGCACGGGTGCGTCAGCGGACGCCGCTTTCTTCCTGGCGACGCGGCAGCGACGCGCAGCGGCGCGACCAACACCTGGCGCCGTCGGCGGTTCCGGTGCTGCGACCCCCGCACCGCTGTCGACACGCTCGCTGGCCACGACACCGCCGGCGCCGGCGCCGGCGCCGGCGCCGTGCGCACCTGCGCCGATGCCGTGAACGCCTGATCGGCCGCCCGCGACGTTAGTGTGCCCCGAGCGAATGAATTAAAACCCGGCGCGGGCAAGCATGTAGCGTGACGCCTTCATTTGTATCCGGCTAAGCTGTTCGCTGCCGGGCGTTTTATGCGCAGCAGTTGCAATGTGTCTTACATTTCCGACGGATCGCTGGCGGAGAACTCTCCTCGCTGTGCAACTATGTTTGTCGCTGCTTTGTAAGGCAGCCCGTCAATCTACTGTAGAAGGAACATCAAACAACCGCCTTTGAATGGCAAGCGTGCGTAGCATGAGCGAAAGAGAAAGGCCGGCAGCAGCAAGCAGTCTATGCGAGGCCCGACTCGGAGACGAAAGCCGTTCATCATTCGTTGAAGTGTGCAGCGAGGCGCCTAACATGTAGCAGCTGATTATTCTGTCGTTCATTTTCACATTCTCTATATCACCTGACTGCACACAATGAGCCGGATGAGTCAAGCTACACCAACGGACCGGACGAAAACCTACAGAGTCTGCTCATCTGACGTGACGTGACGTCTGCCTCGGAGACTCCAGGTGATGTGACCTACACCTGCGTGGCCGGCGACTAGAGGCAGTGAGGTGAATGGGGAGGTGGAAATGCAAACAAAGGCAAGCACACACAGACATCGAAGCATACTTGCAGAGCAGTTAGCGATTGGGAAGGCTGGCAGATCAGAAGGTAGATAAACGGTAATGTTGACAGGTGGGACGGCTGACGTGCAGAAAGGTTGACATGTTGGAGACAGATCGGGGTCAGACTCGAATACCGACATGCGGAGAAGCGATGCGGCTTGCAGGCGGTGAAGGCTGACAAAAGGAGAAGACGATAAGTGTGGGAGACATATAGGTGGGGAGACAGACGGAAAGACAGAGGGTGGGGGACAGGCAGACGGTGCGCATAGGTGTGGAGACGGACAGGTGGAAGACAGTCAGAGAGACTGATAGGCAGAGAGACTGACAGGCAGAGAGACTGTCAGGCAGGGAGACAGACAGACGGGAAGCAGACAGGTGGGAGGCTGACAGGTGGGAAACATACGGGCGGGAAGAGGGACAGACGGGGAGAGAGACACACGGGAGACTGACATGCGGGATACAGACAGGAGGGAAGCAGACGGGTGGGAGACAGACAGGCGGGCAGAGTGACAGACGGGGAGACAGATCGCGGTAGACAGACAAGCGAGGAAACAGATACTCGGGAGACAGACAGGCGGGGAGACAGTTACGCGGAAGACAGACAGGCGGGAAGCAGACAGGTGGGAGACAAACAGACACGTCGACGTGGACCGACAAAGCGACGTGGGCCGTATCTGGGCAGCCTATTGTCGCCGCAGCGGGCCGCGCCTGCAGTCGGTGCGGAAGGCGGCCATTGTGCCGACCAGGCCAGACTGCACGCAGCGCTAGTTACCTGCATGACACTCGTGCGCCGCCGATTGCATTGTGACGCGCCCGTTCGCCGGGCCGAGTCGACACAGTGTAATGGCTGTGTTTTCGGACACGGTTCAGTACCTGCGGATGGAATAGTCCGCCCCTGCAGGCGAGCTGTTCCACATCAATCGAGACTGGGTTTTTGCCGTCTACTGCGCGTGTTTCAAGGTCGCACGAAGGATGCATGGTGGTGCGGTGATGAGTGGTAGCGCACATTTACTGTCACGAAGGCCTGGCTCGGCTCAAGGTTCTAGCTGCAGATAACTGGATTGGTGCACATACCTTCATCAACATAGTGAGTGCATTCACGAGTCTTCGCGGCAAACCTTGATCACTTGATCAGTTGATACGATTTCAAATGTGTTACGGTCTGCATAAAATGCCCTAACCATCGTCGGTTTGGACCAGCAAAGCAATTTGACATACACCCGAAGTCGCAAAATAGTTCTCCCACGTATCAGAAGCCTGTGGGCTGTCATAAGGACTGCGCTTCAGGAGAATGCCGAATGAAGTGCCATCCAGGGAAAAGCAACAGACTCGAATACGGACGGCTCACACAATAATCGCACTTAGTTTTCCTGATAACGCCGATAGATGGCATACACGGAGTGCTGTTAGGCCACATACCTGCGTAGCCCGCCAGTCCGTGATTTATCAGAGACCGTGCCGACCGCTCGGAACACGTCGGTGCCGCACCGCCACGTCGGCACGCCCGGCCTGCTGGCTGTCGCGCCGATCACAGGCAGCCTCATCGGCTCTGCTGTCGTGGCGGCCCACAACGGCCAACAACGGCCAACAACGGCCAACAACGGCCAACAACGGCCAACAACGGCCAACAACGGCCAACAACGGCCAACAACGGCCAACAACGGCCAACAACGGCCAACAACGGCCAACAACGGCCGACAGCGGCCAACAACGGCCGACAGCGGCCCACAACGGCCAACAACGGCCAACAACGGCCAACAACGGCCAACAACGGCCAACAACGGCCCACAACGGCCAACAACGGCCAACAACGGCCAACAATGGCCAACAACGGCCAACAATGGCCAACAACGGCCAACAACGGCCAACAACGGCCAACAATGGCCAACAACGGCCAACAACGGCCAACAACGGCCAACAACGGCCAACAACGGCCAACAACGGCCAACAATGGCCAACAACGGCCAACAACGGCCAACAACGGCCAACAACGGCCAACAACGGCCAACAACGGCCAACAACGGCCAACAACGGCCAACAACGGCCAACAACGGCCAACAACGACCAACAACGACCAACAACGACCAACAACGACCAACAACGGCCAACAACGGCCAACAACGCCCAACAACTGCCAACAACGCCCAACAACTGCCAACAACGGCCGACAACGCGCTCCGCTGTCCAACTATGGAACGACGCCGTGCCTCGTGTGCACTTGACCCTGTGCAGGCACGGTGGTTATTCTCTAATCTAAAGGGTGGTCCATGTGTCGCGCTGTGACAAAGGAACATACGAAAATCAGATATCGGTATGTCCATATGCGTATCTAAGTTATGCAAGATAAACCCGAGGACGACTTTATAAGCGGCGGAGGGACATATCGAGTTCATGATGAATGGAAGTTGAGTACGTGTGTTGGAAGATATTGCTTACGACGCTGGAAGACAAAGGTGTTGAGCGGGGAGGGGTGTGCTCTTTGAATTTCGGCGTTCTAGCTTTGGAATTCACAATTTAGCATTGCATGGACACAATTTAGCAAAGAAGGTCCATGTCATACAACAGCATGCAAAACAAAATACGGGTAAGCCACTACACACCACTCCACAAAATACAAGTTCCGCCCTGTGGTCTGATTCCGCATAACTGAGTTTCCCGCTGCGAGAGCGCACTAGTTTTCGATGTTTCTCTGATAAATGTTTGCTGAAAGTTAGGGTAAATGGCAGTATTGTCCATGCAGCATCACCACAGCCGAACCAGCCAGCCAATCACACTGCATATAACACTTATTGGCTAACCATGGTTCCCATGGTTACCGCCAAAGTGAGCTGTCGGGGTCGATGGCCAACGGCGCACTGACATGACCGCGCATATATCAACGCCGCGCTCTTGCGACAGAAGTGCGTAGTTTGAGTTACACGGTCGACCAATAGGTGCTACAGTGTTACATCGACCATGACAGACAAACGAATACATTATTACAAGACGTGTGCAAACATTGTTACGACACCATTTAGGTAACCAAAGAACCTACTCCAAATTGTCCACTACAAGGGACACCGTACTACCTTTAGATGATCGCCATCCAACTGAAGGCTCAGATAATTGTCTGCTAGCAGGCAGCAGACATGATTCCTTTATAGGTCCTCGTGTATATGAGGCCTTGTTGCGGGACTTGTACATTGCGCTCGTCTATAAAATAATACACCAAGCTGGGAAGACCAACACAAGTTGGTGACCCGAAGCTCGTCGGTAATCTTGGTGACTACGGTCTTGCAGTCTCCAAGCATGGCGTGGTCTATGCGAAGCGCAGTCCAGTGCTGACGGCTACCTCGGTTTTATCCGAGTTGCCAAAAACATCTTTAGTAGCAGGTGAAAGGCTATGAAAATTACGTCATTACATCCCGATGCTTGTGATTATAAATTATAAATTTAAAAGCAAGATATTCTTATGCTTCTAAAACAGGGACGTTGGTCGCCATTAAATTCAAATAATATTTTTGCTACGGTCGCGGGTGTGGACGGCATGGCGGATGTTGTTCACCCCTAGTAACGTCTGGAGGGTACCTTTCCCAGAGGCGCCACTGGTTGATACAATTTGAAGGGGACGGGGATACACTCGAGTGGCCCCAGCGGGGCACAGTTTCTACTCAGAGGGTCGCATTCGGCTGCAAAATTCAAGGGGATACACATGGGCATCTCTGGTGGTGCACTTTTCCCAGTCACAGGGGCGCCACCATTCCATGGGGCGGGAGCGGGGCTCATGACCCCTGGCCCAAGCCCCGAATCCCAAATGCAACCCAAATGCAAATGTCTCCATTTTCCGTGATTTGAACCCTTTGCTCTCCGTATGTAGCGGTTCGAAGTGGAAATACAATGTTATGTTCAACACAGGTGTTGGACACACGAGACAGGTCTGTCCCAAAGCTTAGCTTAACTGGTTCTGCACCGACTGCCGCCATACACGCGCGCTGTTCATGGCTGACTGATGGCGGGAACTCCAACAGGCCGGGTCCGCGCTGTTCATGACTGGTGGCGGGAACTCCAACAGGCCGGGTCCGCGCTGTCGGCTGTGCACATTACCACCCTGTCCGCTCCATGCAGACTGACAATGGTGAGGGTATTGATGGCGGGAACCCCAGCAGGCCGGGTCCGCGCTGTCGGCTGTGCACATTACCACCCTGTCCGCTCCATGCAGACTGACAATGGTGAGGGTATTGATGGCGGGAACTCCAACAGGCCGGGTCCGCGCTGTCGGCTGTGCACATTACCACCCTGTCCGCTCCATGCAGACTGACAATGGTGAGGGTATTGATGCCGGGAACCCCAGCAGGCCGGGTTTTGCCAGCCAAGCCGGTCGGACCGCCCAGTCGCGGCCGATTGTTGGTCGTGGCGCCAATGCCACCGTGCACTGCCTACGTGGTCGGCGCGCCGGGTGTTTGTTGTGACGGTGACGCAGCCACGTACGATCGCGCCGGCACCGTGACGATGCCGTGACGCACTCGGACGTGTAGCCGGACTGGTGTTGTGACGGTGACGCAGCCACGTACGATCGCGCCGGCACCGTGACGATGCCGTGACGCGCCGGGTGTTTGTTGTGACGGTGACGCAGCCACGTACGATCGCGCCGGCACCGTGACGATGCCGTGACGCACTCGGACGTGTAGCCGGCGAGTGTGTGGGCATGTCGCGCCGTCGGCAACAATTTGTTGTTGTCATCCCAGGACACTGACCTATGACGTCTTAAGGGCGAATAGGTCAGGCGGTTTTCACCCACATCGCAAATTATCACCGATTTTCTTCACGTACTGCTCACAAATCACCAATGGTTTGTGTGGTAAGGTGATGGACAGCTAAGTTATCCTGTCTGCATAGGTCATTGATCTCTCCAAGGTCATCCTAGGTCAGTAGTATAACTTGACCTCAGATGACCTTTTTCAGGCTAGACGGCACTTTAAGATTAATTGGAACACTAAGGCTGAACTTGACATGTAATTTTGTTCCAGTGTGCTATAAATCGTGCTTCCCGGCGCCATGTCTGAAATTTGTGAAGAAATAATATAAATGTGTTGACCTCATCTGACCCCTTAAATGAGTTGAAATATACTAAGTCACATATGCTTAGCATCCCGAGATAATGGGGAACGCTATCGATTGTGGTGAATATTTGAAGCGCATGTCTGCTGCTGTTTTCACACAGGTAACGGCTGAACCCGCAACTTATTGATTTTCTCGAAAAGTAACCTTGAAAGTGACCCAAGGCATACAAAAGTGGACGGGAAATCGCGAGATCTCGTGATGCACAACACGCTAGTTATTGTTGCATGTAGCTATCTTTCTTCGTTTGGAAATTCTAGGGCAGGAGCTGTCGCATCTCCACCCCCCGTTCTGCTACCATATAACGTGGCAAAATCCCGTGTACTGGCCAGGTTTAATGCAATTATTGATTTGACATTCACGCGTTTGGTATGCGATTTGTCACTCGACTTTTCTGCAAGCTTCATATATCGAATACCGCATGGAATGATTTGGGCAACAAATGTGTTTTCTTTCACGTCTCCTCATTCAACACTTTTGGTGGTCATGCATGATTTTGCTGAATGCATGCCCATATGTCCTGCGCTGGCCTCTGTCGGAGACCTGAACTATCTGGACTTTTCAGTAACTGTACAAAGTCGGGACTTCTCGCATTCGTCTAACGGTTTTCGCCACAGCTAACTTAGCCATCGGATTACGTTGCGTGGCAGCATGTAAGAACAGTTGTGCGATAGCTCTTAAGGGGCAACTCAATTCACTGTTCCTTTAGTTATGCTTGTGGCACAACATCCCATCCAAGCACTTTATATCATCTTCGGGGCGTCGGCAGCCCAGTGGTTAAGCTGAGCGTCACACCAGAGGGACGGGGTTTGATTCCCCGCGATGCCCGCCCTTCCTGCCAGGGTGGGAGGCAGGCAACGCTATATGGCCTCAGCTGTTGAGTGCGTCGTAAAGCCACAATCATCTCCAATATCATCTTCCACATTGGCTAAAGCTGCCACGGCGCAGCGCGCCTGCACCGCCGCCCTGTGCCGCAGCTCCTGCGGCCGCCAGTGGTGTTGCGGCCGCGCCGGGCACCACTGCTCATCAGCTGATGGGGTGTGGAGCACAGTGGGCGGGCCGACGTGCCGCCCTGCCGTGTCGGCCGCGTCCCGGCCGGCATCGCGACACTCCATCAGGCCGTCACGCGGCCATTTGGTGGCCGCCGGCACGGCTGTCGCCCCACTGGGAAATACGCCGGCAAAGGCTGTTCCCAGCTTTGTGCACCGCCGGTTGGTGGTGTGTGTGTTTTGCTTTGTTTTCGCCACGGTATAGAATGTCGTCGGAGCAGGCGTTGTATGTATCACCACGGATAATAGTAAATTTACTATTATCCGTGGTATCACTATCAATTCACCTTCCAGTATCTACGCCTCCAATCATGTCAACATGCCCCACTCTCCATGCCCACCGACACGCCCTCATTTCATTGACATCCTGTCAAGGTTCTATGTGTATGTGTAAGAACAAAATTGGCCTTGGTATGCACAATCACCAAGTGTTGTGCAATTCCTCTTGCGATTTTATCTTGGAATAGCGTGTGCATTCGCTATGCATGCATCTCGTCCATGCTGAACCGGCATACGGTTCTTTTCATTATATTTCCTAATTGTATTATTATATTATGTCTCTGGCTCATGCTAAGACTACAATGGCGTGCAGCGATAAAGCTCAAGTTCGTATGTCCATCTCCGCAACCTTGACATTGTAAGGGCATACCACACCGTGGCCAAACGCCATTTTGCGAACTAATTCTCAGCAAACTACCAGGCAATTTCAGTTTGTATATAATTATTCGATAGTTAATTCGTAGTGCTTTCACGAGTTGGAAGTTCACCCAACATGCTGCAATCACGTGTTCGGGATATTTTTTTATAGTCTTTATAATCACGTAAAATGCATTATTAGCATTATTGCATGCACTTAACGTCTTTTTGACTAGTTCGTGCTTCCATTAGTACTCGTGCCAATGTTCACCTCTGGCTGTGGTCGCCTCCGCTGGTATGAGGTTGTGCAGCTGGTGTTAAATCACTGCCAATGGTCCAGAGCCGGGCGTCTGGCACTGCTGGTCGATTGACTGCCATTTGCCACTGCTGGTCCAGTGGCCACCGTTTGCCACCGCTGGTCCAGTGGCCGCCGTTTGCCGCCGCTGGTCCAGTGGCCGCCGTTTGCCACCGCTGGTCCAGTGGCCACCGTTTGCCACTGCTGGTCCAGTGGCCCGACGTTTACCACTGCTGGTCCAGTGGCGGCCGTTTACCACTGCTGGTCCAGTGGCCGCCGTTTGCCACCGCTGGTCCAGTGGCCACCATTTGCCACTGCTGGTCCAGTGGCGGCCGTTTACCACTGCTGGTCCAGTGGCGGCCGTTTACCACTGCTGGTCCAGTGGCCGCCGTTTCCCACTGCTGGTCCAGTGACCACCGTTTGCCACTGCTGGTCCAGTGGCCCGCCGTTTACCACTGCTGGTCCAGTGGCGGCCGTTTACCACTGCTGGTCCAGTGACCACCGTTTGCCACTGCTGGTCCAGTGGCCCGCCGTTTACCACTGCTGGTCTAGTGGCCGCCGTTTACCACTGCTGGTCCAGTGACCACCGTTTACCACTGCTGGTCCAGTGACCACCGTTTACCACTGCTGGTCCAGTGGCCACCGTTTGCCATTGCTGGTCGATTGACTGCCATTTACCACCGCTGGTCTAGTGGCTATCGTTTGTCACTGCTGGTCTAGTGGCCGCCGTTTGCCACTGCTGGTCCAGTGGCCACCGTTTGCCACTGCTGGTCGATTGACTGCCATTTACCACTGCTGGTCCAGTGGCTGTCGTTTGCCACCGCTGGTCCAGTGGCGGCCGTTTACCCGGCACACCGGACCGCCCAGCCGAGGCTGACGCCTCCGGCTGCACACTGATGGGCGAACGTGCGATACGAGGCTGAGCCAGACCGCCTGGTACCGTCCAGCTGTTGCTTGACACTGACCGGACACTCCGCTGCCCTGCATGGTGTTCTAGCCCGCTGGCCGGTCTCCGCTGACCGGACACTCCGCTGCCCTGCATGGTGTTCTAGCCCGCTGGCCGGTCTCCGCTGACTAGACACTCCGCTGCCTGCATGGTGTTCTAGCCCGCTGCCCTGCATGGCATTCTAGTCCGCCGCTTGCATGGTGTTCTAGCCCGCTGCCCTGCATGGTGTTATAGCCCGCTGCCCTGCATGGTGTTCTAGCCCGCTGCCCTGCATGGTGTTCTAGCCCACTGGCCGGTCTCCGCTAACTAGACACTCCGCTGGCCTGCATGGTGTTATAACCCACTGCCCTGCATGGTGTTCTAGTCCGCTGGCCTGCATGATGTTCTAGCCCGTCGGCCGGTCTCCGCCTGGCCTCGCCGAGCGGCGTTGCTGGAGAGTGAACGCAGTCAGCCTTGGGAAGTGGGACGTGGACGCGCGCGCGGGCCGGACGTGGACGGGACGTGACCGTCCCGCGCACACCTGACCACCTCGCCGTGCGGAGTATCGTGCCGCTGTCCAGCTCCCGTTCGTGTGGAGGCCGTGTCTGCGCAGTCAGTTGACCGCATGTGGCGTGGCCTGGCACGGGGTCTGACCCGCTCAGGTCACCACGCAACAGCGACCGCGGACCGGACCCGGTCCGGGCCACGCTTAGGTCACGGTCTGATCCGTGCGTCGGCCGGGCGCCGGTCACGGTCTCGATCGCAGCCGAGCCGTGACGTCCTGCGCCAGTATCGTCACGTCACAGTCGGGGCGTGCGCGGCCGGTCGTCACGCCCGCGGGCCGCCGGAGCACGGGACGAGCGGCCGGCGCGCCCTGTCGCCCGCCGCAGCCGCGTCACGGCCGTCACGGCCCGTCACGGCCGCTGGCCACGGCCGTGCCGACGCCCCGCCGCCGGAAGCGGGCGTCCTGTGTGACACGACCCGGACACCGCCCGCGGACGCCGCCGGAAGCGCGGCGCCCCGGCCGGCTGGCTGCCGGCGGCACGCGAACGCCGCCTCTCTGCCGGCTGATTGTGGCCAACGTGCACACGCACGAGTGCAATGAATATTGAACAGCAGGTATCTGTCATCCACAGCGGATTCGTGCCTGCGGTCTGTCTGCTGCCATATGCCTACATACGCATTTACCCCTCCCCACACACATAAGTTCACGGGCACTCGCGTACACCCGCATACACATACACATTGATATGCATGCTCATGCGTATATGCATGTATATATATATATATATATATATATATATATATATATATATATATATATATATATATATATATATATATATATATATATATATATATAGAGAGAGAGAGAGAGAGAGAGAGACATTTATGTATATATTGTGGGGAAAACAAGCAATCATGGGGAAATAATTATTAGAGGATGTATTACCCAAGCACCTTATTTCACGGCATGCTGTCTAGCGTCCCGCTGTGCCATGCTCGTAATGTGAAATCAAGCGAACGCCAGTGTAGCCGTGAATTTGGTCCATTCATCACGACCATGTGAACGCGCGGTTTCTCATGTGTCCCATAATGCACCAGGACCGTGCGTGCGACGCCAGTCTGGGAAATGGGTGCCGGAGCAGCATGCAAAGTGTCGTAGGCTCTTACTACTGAACAAGGGCTGCCGGGATACTCCATTACAAAAGCCGAGACATTGGAATGAGCAAATCAAAGTGCTTGAAGAAGTGAAGTTGCTGAAGCAGTTTCAACATGTCTAGGTACACCCGTGTGTGAACGTAGTATAGGCTGCAGCTTACCACGTGGAGATTAGTGTCAGTGTTACAGCCCACTTTAAGGCAGCTCAGTGGCTTGGCTCTGGCACGTGTGTCGCAAACCACCAGCACTGGACGATGCAGCGCTCATGCCAGCAGCCCAGTAGTTCCTTCGCCCATCACGCTCAAATTTCCGAGAGCAGGGCCCATTCAGGCTTTTACTCTGGTGCGTGGCGTACACCCACCCTCTCTACTCGCCTGTGGCAATGCCCGACACAGGAGGCGTTCGCTGCCTGACTGGAGCGACCGCAGACATGTACACCGACGTCACGCCGGTGAGACTCGCACACACGCACACACATACACACACACACACACACACACATATATATATATATATATATATATCTATACATATATATCATATATATATATATACTAGTGGCCCGTACCCGGCTTCGCCCGGGTTGTAAAACGAATTCATGTAAACTGGTAAACGTGTATTGTACATCATCAGGTTTGGCCGCAAGACGTGCACGGGCAACAGCAAGGCGACAATTGTGTTGCTATGGTGTTTCTTTTTTACGCAATATAGCCTGCCTCTCTCGTCTCTCAGTCAAACGCTGTTCTCGTTGCTCAGCAGTCTCGCGTTCGCGATGAGCCCTGTTACGTTTCGCAGATGGTGTATCATCCTTAGGCATTGGTTTCTGTCGTTCTAACATTGTCGCATCACTTCGCGGACGGACACATGCACTCGCCACCACTGTCACACGGCGACTGAGGTAGTATTGATATGAGTCATCGCGGACATCGGATATTGTTGTGACGTCACAGGAATACTCGACGCTGATTGGTCGAAGTGTCAGTGTGTCGACCAATCAGGAGAGAGATCCAAACAAAACTCGCCCTTTATATAGTAGAAGAAATGTATGACAATATCGTTAATGCATTCATACTCATATATTTAATGTCTTATACAATTGATAGGACGTTATGAGAGACGGATGTTGATTGTTGCAATCATATCGAGCCAAATTTACGGCTGTGTCTAGATTATCCTTTTCGGCAAGATATTCCGTCAGTACAGATTGGTATGCAGGTTGAAGTAGGACGGCATGACGGCATATCTATTTGAACATATCATATCTCTGCAAGCGGGAGTCACAACAGAAAGATAACTTCCAATGCTGTACGGCTACTAGGGTGTCCATGTCTAATTTCGACGAGGCGAAGATTCGGCCTGCAAATGCCGTATATGGAGCCGACGCTACTCTGTCGCCTACCTACTTAAAAAAATGCCCGTATTTTCAAATCATGGTATCATATTTAAGTGTGACCAATACAGTTACTGGCCGAGTGATTGAGATGAAGACAGCGTTGTCAAGCTCCCGAAAATCCATATATTTACACTCAGGAAATTTGGTTGAAGGCCGCTGCTTCCATGCATGCATCACGAAAAACTTTCACCTTTACTCACTATGGCACTCCAGCATTGCGCACTTCCTGAAATAACCTATGCGACATATCCTACCTAAATATCCTACAGTTCAACTGGAGATGGTGTCCAACTGGCATGCTCCTCCAGATACTATCGGGGAAATCAGTGACGAGTCGCATCCCACCATGCTTGATCTCGTCAACCATGCGACATTGTGACTGGCTCCTGCGTGCCAAGTCTCGGGTAAGCTATGCTGCCTCCCCCATATCCGGAATCAATTCCCTACCCAGATCTGATCCATGCCGCCATACTAGTCAGATAGATGGTCAAATGCTGGTGTGGACCTGGGCACCGTCCGCCAGACTGCTGGCGATCCTTGGCACCGTCCGCCAGACTGCTGGTGTGGACCTGGGCACCGTCCGCCAGACTGCTGGTGTGGACCTTGGCACCGTCCGCCAGACTGCTGGTGTGGACCTGGGCACCATCCGCCAGACTGCTGGTGTGGTCCTGGGCACCGTCCGCCAGACTGCTGGTGTGGACCTGGGCACCGTCCGCTAGCTGTTCGGCTGAGCTGAGTCGCATCAGACTCGAGTCTGGGGTGCGACGTCATGTCTCCCGCAGTGTCGACTGTTGTTCGGTGAGATTGGGTCGGAATGGACTCATGGCCGGCTACCGGCTAGCCTGGAGTTTGTTCTGTGTTGCACTGTTGCTATGGTGCTATGGTCGATAATCTGAAGTTCAACGACAGTCCAGTAGTATATATATATATATATATATATATATATATATATACATATATATTCTGGTTCTCATAATATGATCTTCATAAATAATGGCGTCAGCCCGAGTACTATATAGTAACTTCTTCGTTACTTTAGCCTCAGATTTGGTCCGTGGATGGTGACGTCGGTCTGGTCTATGACTCGTAGATGGTGACGTCCGTCTGGTCTATGGATGGTGACGTCGGTCTGGTCTATGACTTCAGATGGTGACGTCGGTCTGGTCTGTAGATGGTGACGTCGGTCTGGTCTATGACTTCAGATGGTGACGTCGGTCTGGTCTGTAGATGGTGACGTCGGTCTGGTCTATGGATGGTGACGTCGGTCTGGTCTATGACTCGTAGATGGTGACGTCGGTCTGGTCTATGACTTCAGATGGTGACGTCGGTCTGGTCTATGACTCGTAGATGGTGACGTCGGTCTGGTCTATGGATGGTGACGTCGGTCTGGTCTATGACTTCAGATGGTGACGTCGGTCTGGTCTATGACTTCAGATGGTGACGTCGGTCTGGTCTATGGATGGTGACGTCGGTCTGGTCTATGACTTGTAGATGGTGACGTCGGTCTGGTCTATGACTCGTAGATGGTGACGTCGGTCTGGTCTATGACTCGTAGATGGTGACGTCGGTCTGGTCTATGACTCGTAGATGGTGACGTCGGTCTGGCCTGTGGATGGTGACGTCGGTCTGGTCTATGACTTCAGATGGTGACGTCGGTCTGGTCTGTAGATGGTGACGTCGGTCTGGTCTATGACTTCAGATGGTGACGTCGGTCTGGTCTGTAGATGGTGACGTCGGTCTGGTCTATGGATGGTGACGTCGGTCTGGTCTATGACTCGTAGATGGTGACGTCGGTCTGGTCTATGACTTCAGATGGTGACGTCGGTCTGGTCTATGACTCGTAGATGGTGACGTCGGTCTGGTCTATGACTTCAGATGGTGACGTCGGTCTGGTCTGTAGATGGTGCGGTCGGTCTGGTCTATGGATGGTGACGTCGGTCTGGTCTATGACGCGTAGATGGTGACGTCGGTCTGGTCTATGAATTCAGATGGTGACGTCGGTCTGGTCTATGACTCGTAGATGGTGACGTCGGTCTGGTCTATGACTCGTGGATGGTGACGTCGGTCTGGTCTATGGATGGTGACGTCGGTCTGGTCTATGACTCGTGGATGGTGACGTCGGTCTGGTCTATGACTCGTAGATGGTGACGTCGGTCTGGTTGACTCGCCACTCCGTTCTGATATGTGGCTTGTCATTCCAATCCAGCCGTGCCTCATGACCCGCGACATTGGCCAGCTGCGCCATTTGTGACTCTGGTCGGCGACTCGTGGCTCTGGCCAGGTTCACAACTGGTGACTCTGGTTAAATCCGTGACTCGTGCGTCTGGTCAGATACACGGCTCGTGACTCCGGTCAGGTCGGTGAGGTATGACTCTTGTCCGGTGCACGACACCGGTCCGGTCCGCGACTCGCGACTTCGTTCCTGTCCGCGACGGGTGACTCGGCCCGGTGGGCAGCCTCGGCAGGTGCCCGACGGGTGACTCGGCAGGTGCTCGCCTCGCTCCGCGACACCGCTCACCAGTTGGATGCATGTGACTGGCCATGCCGCAACTGGCCGGGCTCCGCAACTGCTGCCTCCGCCGGCTGCACCGCATCCTCTCGGCTCGGCTCCGACTTCAGCCGGCAGCGCGCGCCGCGACCGCCTCCCCACCCACGCATGCAACACGTTCTCTCAAGCGGCCGGCCAGCAGCGAGGCCAGCAGCGAGGCCAGAGCGCGAGAAGATCGCCGTAGGCTCGCTCAGTCGTCGGCAGGCAGACGTGGGGAAGTGGGCGGCCGTGGCGAGCAGCGGCGCGACCTCTGTGTGATCGCCGCGTGTCTGGGTGGTTGGAGGTGGCATTTGTTACTGACAACGTACATGACGCACATGACGCCTGACCGTTGCCCGGCTTGTACGACACTGCTTTACCCGCACGTTCGGAGGATATGCCAGCTTAACAGATGCTGGCCGTTTGTCAACACGGATAGCGTGTAGCCAACCGCCGAATGAAGGCGGCTGAGGATGAGGACGAGGATGAGGATGAGGATGAGGCTGAGGCTGAGACTGAGGATGAGGTTGATGCCTAGGATTAGGGCTGACGCTGAGGATAAAATAGATGATAGGTGGTCTTGGATCGGCGCTCATTGAATCTCATTGTCGAGAGTTGATGATTGTGTTTCCTTTTCCTGTCACTCTTCCTCACGTGCATCCAACGGGGCATTTGTGTCATTGTTCATGTGAATTCACCGCATCGAGTCTAACGGGGCGTCCTGTTCCGTTCCAGGTACGTATTCCTGCGAGCACTTCGCCTCAGAGCGTTGCGATTCCATGTCAAATTCACACGAAATTTGCCGACTGCACGTGAGTACCGGAAGTGACCCGGTCGGCGCCGGATCGGGAATGAGTGGTGTCATCATCTCAGCACGTGACAGGTACCGTCGGAACCGGTCGCCTGTGCGCCGTGCCTCACTTATATTCTTGGATGTCCCCTCCCCCCACCCCAGATATCTTCAGGTGGTTAGCGTCCCCACAATTGCACATCCTTCGTCAGAACGCATTAGCATCTCCACCCTCTGAGTCGGTGTATGGGAATTAGAGAACGCTTTGTGATCATGTTGCGTAAGTGCCATTGCCACCAAGTGTTATTTCACCCACCCCTCTCCCATGCAGCGGCATATGAGTGATACCAGTTACCTTGGCTTGCGTTTCGAAACAATGAGGGTAGAGGTTCTGCAATCTGCAAATCGTGCAAACACCGAAAGGCCGGTCAGGACCGGCGGGTTTTTGATCGATCTTCGGGATATATGCGGGGCTTTCAATCTGTCAGTTCACTGCCAAATAGGGAAAAAAATATTTCCAAATGCTTTTGAAAAGCAAATGATAACAATCATCATGCAACTTGTGAAGCCGATTTCAACATTTCATCCAGCAATTTTGTCATGTGCATTCAGCAACCTGATGATAAGCCACCAAATAGTTCAAAAGTATTTAGTATGCCAAACGGTGAAAACAACACATCATCAAAGACATTGGTTTATAGCTCAAATTGATCATTACACGGATTGGATATCCCTACGGGTATCCGTTTGCCACGGATAATGGAGGGGATTGGATATCATTTGGCAAATATAAATTAATATAAAGTGCGTAACGGATTGGCTCGCCAACGTTTTTGGTGGAATCGAAAATTGAAGAATATAGTCATGTTTCCTTCTGTTTTCCAAACACAGCCTTACATAATATGTTGGGATTAGGTGATGCTGATAGTTTTTGTTTGAATTGTCTGAAAATATTTGATGGCACTAATCAGCAACTATTTTTTCCTGCTTATTTTCGCATGTAGCCTGAATGTCAAACACATGCAAAAGTAGCATGAGCTTGATTCATTCCATTATTCTATCAAATTCCAGTTATCATCAAACTGTTATGCAATCCAGATTATTGCAATCACACTGTTAGCAATGAGCTTATGGATATACTATGCATGATCACATTCAGCAACCCATCCATCCACATGTAGTTTCATTCTTACTAAGATAAGTAGATTCCTACAGACCCATTGTGTAGATACTAGTGGCCCGTACCCGGCTTCGCCCGGGTTGTAAAACGAATTCATGTAAACTGGTAAACGTGTATAGTACATCATCAGGTAATCATGTTACACAGTAACAGTACATTGGTTTCACACACACACACACACACACGCGACCTATGTTTTTCTGAGTGCCTCGTGGTAGACCACGTTTCGGGTCTTGCCTTTTTCCTCAGACAGTATGTACAGCCTGTTGGGGTTGCCAACACGTGAGCAGCCGACATACAGTTGTCCATGGCTATCAGGAGGATCAGCCAGCGTCTGCAGCCGTACTTTGCCGCGTGAACAGCACATCCCAACAGTTTCGCCAGTCCATTTCAGTGCACCGCAATGGGTACACTCTTTACTCATTGAACCGATAGTGACATGCTTATTGGTACTGTATGTCGCATTAATGTCGTATGCAAAACCGACATCACGCCACGGAATCGCATTGGCCGTATGACGTGCACGGGCAACAGCAAGGCGACAATTGTGTTGCTGTGGTGTTTCTTTTTTACGCAATATAGCCTGCCTCCCTCGTCTCTCAGTCAAACGCTGTTCTCGTTGCTCAGCAGTCTCGCGTTCGCGATGAGCCCTGTTACGTTTCGCAGATGGTGTATCATCCTTAGGCATTGGTTTCTGTCGTTTTAACATTGTCGCATCACTTCGCGGACGGACACATGCACTCGCCACCACTGTCACACGGCGACTGAGGTAGTATTGATATGAGTCATCGCGGACATCGGATATTGTTGTGACGTCACAGGAATACTCGACGCTGATTGGTCGAAGTGTCAGTGTGTCGACCAATCAGGAGAGAGATCCAAACAAAACTCGCCCTTTATATAGTAGATATAAGGCGCACAATGTACCCACATATAAATTTAGCCACATGGAACTGAAATATCACGATCCGATGATGGAATGCAATCGGCAATACAAGGTATACATTGCAATGGTTGTTGTTCAGGAAAACAATACCATTGCCTTCCATGATCATTTCAAATGAGCTCACAAAATGCTACAGCCGATTGACAAGCAGGTTAACCTAAACTGACGTGCATGTTGCGTGCAAGCGTAACAAGTCCTTACGTCATGATTGGCTAATCATAGACCAAAATATTCCTTTTCGATCTCACTACCAGATATACGTTCCTTGTATTGGAATCTGCCTAACTATATGCATAGAGACATGCATGCCGTCACATACCGTCAAATATTCGTCGAACTGCACCTCATCATCAAATTGGCAGCGTTTCCACCAGATGGCGGAAGCGACATCTCTTCGAAGCATGGGAAGAAATGACAACATTTTTTAATATGTAGGGTCCGTGAAGGGAATCGGAAATCATCATCCCGAAATGGAATATGTAATTAATAATGTTGAAAAATCATATTTTGCAGAGTGTTTCAATGATTTTATGTTTGGTCACATTGAAAGTAAAACGTAAAGAAAATATGCTACCATATGCTAAAAATAGGCTGTCTAGTCAAATTCGAAGCAGTCTTAGGAAAATCAACCATTGTGCTTGCAAGCGATGAGAGATGCTATGGAACTCCATCAGAAATATGAGTTTAAGCAGGGTATTTACATCTTGAGGTAGAGACTAAATGCGAAATTGATAGGCAGAATAAATCCAGGACAATAACCGTCGTGAGTAATGCTGTGAACATGCACTAGGTAATAAAATAAGCTCATTACCATTAAATGATGGTACATTGTACGTGTGTGAGGTACATCCTACCTCCCTTCATGCATATGGCTGTGCTTGGCTGTCAACCCATTACCGTGCTTCATTAACTGTGGAACTTCCCAGCTAGGCGCCTAAATAGGCACTGCAAGGCGTATGTATGACAATTACACTGACATGCATCAACATACCCATGATAATGACATGCAGTTTTCAAAAGTATGCTTTGCAACTGAAATTCAGCCCAAAATGTTTCGAATGTCTTCGCCAGATATAAAAAATACAGTATGAATGGTGCCAAGTTGGAATGCCCAATATATGGCAAAATGAGATATCTCTTAAAATGCAGGCTTTATTAGTTACCTTCCGTATCCAAAGAAAACAGCAAAATTGCGACGATGAACTGGGTTTCGTTCATCATGTTTGAATAACCTGGAACACATTGCACGCCACACTTAATCATTTTATCATTATGCTATCAGATTCTGGAATTAAACCTCAACTTCCTTCAGTCTTCAAGCTTCATATCCGCCCCGTCGCGGGGTGGGGCATTTTACATTGTATGGTTGGGACGTCGCGGGGTGGGGCATTGTAAGGTTTTGCGTGGATACCGTAAAAACGGCTCGCGCCAGCGTGCCAAAATTTCGCACACCTTTTCTCACATCAATTTGGTATGCTGTGTGAAAATTTCGAGGTCAGGTCGTCTGCAGTCAACTCGTTTAGGTCAAGTGAGGTCACCTCCAAAAAAAGTTAAACCAGTCGTCATTCTTTAATGACGACTGGTTTCTAAAAAATTAATCACTCTAAAATATATTTGAATTACTCTTTCAGCGTTTGCTTATCTTAGGGATGCAACAAAACGTAGCAGAGGAATTTTTGTCCAGCATTTGTCCAGTCGAGCTCAAATTTTAACCGCATGTTTAAACTGAATGACCCCATCTTCCGAGCCTATCCTCACTATATGTCAGGTATGAATGCCATCCACAGCGGTGGCGTCCTCTTCCCGCTGCTGGATCAACAGGTCAAAATCTTAAGCTATGGTCAGATTGGTTGGTTATTGGTTTTACGACACGTCGACCGTTGAGTCATATAGCGTCGCCAATCTCTCACGCCGATTGGTCGCGGGCGAAGAGTAGCGACAGGTGAGATTCGAACCCACAATCTTTCGATTGTGAGACGAGCATCTAACCCCTAGACCACTCGTCCCCAAGCTATGGTCAGAACATGCCATCGGAAACCCGAACCTGACACCACAAGGAACCTACGTCCCTCGCAGCACCTTCTTCAACTGAAGCGGATCATGTTCAGTTTTGCGTCTGCGCTTACGATGATCCCTTTGGTGTCAGTAGCCGCTGTTGATATCTCTGGCTGGGTGTCCGGTACATGATGGATGGCCTTTGGCCAGAGCTTTGCTGCGTACATTTTGCCCCACCGAGTGATAACATTGTCATGGCGATCTGGATGCCTACTTCCCGTTAACCCCGTCGATCTTATTTTAGGGATCCGCCAAAGGAACTGCAGCTCAATGGGGTTCGAATAAAGGTGGACAGGTGGTCGGTGCTAAAAACCGTCTGAACATGCTCGCAAGGCAGAGCCCCCCAATTATGAAACTCATTTAGTAAAGCATTGGAGCTTGCTCCGTCAATCACGACAAACCACTAAAATGCATAATCATCGCTGCCGCGATGAAATATTTCCATGCATTGTATATGATTCTTGAATATCCAAAATTAACATGGGATATACATCACCTAAGACATGGAACAAACACAAATGAACGTTCAATATATGTACGGTGGATTTTTGATACGATACGTCATGATACGATACGTTGATACGATGCTTTGCCCAGATTGCTCGAAACTTAACGTCCCCCACGCACAGCCGTCCGGTCACCGTACAATGCAAGAGGAGGGGAAAGATATATTTATCCTGCAACTGCACAGGCAAAAGTCACACCCTAATCGTATGCTACATGGTCGACGAAACGCCAAGCAATCTAGTGAGCTAAAGGCTTCCATGAATGCTTCAATGAAGGCTTCCTGGTATATGTGTCTCTAATCCGATGCATACGCTTGTAAACTGATTTCTGTGCTATGACACTTGCTCTGTAGTAGAGCATAACAGGAATTGAACTTATCAAATCAGTTCCAATCCATATCCATATGAATGAATGCTGCTCAATCCGCATGCATACATGTTCAGATTTCTCCCGTTATTCACCCTCTTTCCCAAATCCAGAAACATATACATTATGACATTTTGGAGAATAGGTGTGGATTCATGTTTTCAATTATATAGTACAATACTCTTCAGACGCAAATACTTGCACATCGGATTAAATTTGCAGTCCTCCAAACTATGCAATGTTATGGGCAATAAGCATGCATACCAACAAACATTACTAGCAAATAATAATATCAGATAATTATTATTTTCAGGTTTAAGCTTTCATCTAAAAGGACTAATTTGCATTGGAAACCACTGAAGGTTATGCTAAGTCAGGTGATAGGTTGGACGATTTTACAATTATCACAGCAGATGTAGAAAACCAGTTGAAGAATATAGAACACAATAAAGCTGCAAGACCGAATAATATATAGATATGCATACCGGTTTTCATGGTGTATTGCACCTATCCTCTTTGTCATAGTCAACAAATATTGCATTGTGAGAGATGCGGAGATGAAACCAAGCGTACCTTACGGTACTCATCTCACTGTCCTAAGGTCATTTTTTGCACCCAAGAATATCTCAGCTCCCATTACTTCATCTCCTGCGGTAAGTAGTGACTCTGACGTACTCCGCGGAAGACGTCTTCGGACGTGACAGCTGAACAAGACTGAGGAGCGTGAGGGAGAGCTGCTTGTCATTAGGTGCTCCACGCACGTCTGATCTGTCTGGTGTGCACATTACACGCTGCACCTGCCATCTGAGCTGATGGCACATTGTCCGGGCCAGGCAGGCAGTGCTGGGTTGGAGTGAACTCTGCTAATGAGACTAATGACATGCAGGCTCTGCAGAAAATGGCACTATAGCTATGAACAGAAATAGATGTGCCACCTTGTATGACGTAAATGCACACAACGGCATGGATCCATGCACACACACACACACACACACACACACACACACACACACACACACACACACACACACACACACACACACACACACACACACACACACACACACAACACACACACACACACACACACACACACACTCACACACACGCACACACACACACACACACACACACACACATATATACATATATATATATATATATATATATATGTGTGTGTGTATGTGTGTGTGTGTGTGTGTGTGTGTGTGTGTGTGTGTGTGTGTGTGTGTGTGTGTGTGTGTGTGTGTGTGTGTGTGTGTGTGTGTGTGTGTGTATATATATAAGTATATATGTATATGTATATACCCGTCCCCGTCGTACCCGCCTCGGTAGCTCAGTTGGTTAGAACGCCGACCTGCACTGGTCTTCCCTGTCCTGGCGAGACATGGTTCGAGTCGCTTCCCGCGCTCATATTTATCTTCCGGCTGGGAGGGTCAGCTGGCAACTGGCCCAATAAGGCGGGAAACGCACTATCGGGGCGGCCGTGTCGGTGCATTCACGGCACGTTAAACTCTCGGTCAAAATTCTGCCGTTGTACTGGAATTAATTGATTGCGTGGTGGGGCCAGAGTTCACGCAACAAGCTCTGCTTAGCAATAGGTTCATAAACCCACCACAGCAATAGTTCGGGCTATTTTAATAAAATGTATGCAAGTATATATATATATCTATATATCCATATCCGTACATGGTACATGGGCGGCGTCACCAAAGCAGGAGAGGCACATGGCGCTTCCCTACAGATTTCGTAAAATTGGCCTGTACACCTCTTCATCCCCCTATTCAAAACCCGTGACAATACCTGTTTCAAACATACACGAATTTCAAGATGATCAAACGTCCAGTTGAACCATAAGACCGATGTTAGGATGCTGATGACAGGATTACAGAGGACAGGTAATCACAACATAAAACATCCGGACGGGGCCAGGTAGCAGGTGTGTTTTAATAGGTGGCCGCGCGACTCCTCTCCAGCTCGTCCCCTCCGGCCGATACAGCAGGAAGGAGTGCAGCAGTCCACAGCTGCTCCAAACAGATATTGTCTGTGGAGGGATCCAGCAATCCCGCACAGTTAGTCTCTGTGTAGGGGTTCAGCGGGTCCTACAGTTACTGTCTGGAGGGATCAGCTTGATCCGTCCACAGACAGTAACTGTAGGACACCGCTGAACGCCTCCACAGGCAGTAACCGTAGTACACCGCTGAACCCCTCCACAGGCAGTAACTGTAGGACACCGCTGACCCCATCACAGACAGTAACTATAGGACACCGCTGAACCCCTCCACAGGCAGTAACTGTAGGACACCGCTGAACCCCTCCATAGGCAGTAACCGTAGGACACCGCTGAACCCCTCCACAGACAGTAACTGTAGGACACCGCTGAACTCCTCCACAGGCAGTAACTGTAGGACACCGCTGAACCCTTCCACAGGCAGTAGCTGTAGGACACTGCTGAACCTCTCCACAGGCAGTAGCTATGGGAGGAAGCTCGATCCCTCCACAGACAGTAACTATAGGACACCACTGAACCCCTCCACAGGCAGTAGCTGTAGGACACCGCTGAACCCCTCCACAGGCAGTAACTGTAGGACACCGCTGAACCTCTCCACAGGCAGTAACTATGGGAGGAAGCTCGATCTCTCCACAGACAGTAACTGTAGGACACCGCCGAACCCCTCCACAAGCAGTAGCTGTAGGACACCGCTGAACCCCTCCACAGGCAGTAATTGTAGGACACCGCTTACCCCTCCACAGACAGTAACTGTAGGACACCGCTGAACCCCTCCACAGACAGTAACTGTAGGACACCGCTGACCCCTCCACAGACAGTAACTGTAGGACGCCGCTGAACTCCTCCACAGGCAGTAACTGTAGGACACCGCTGAACCCCTCCACAGGCAGTAGCTGTAGGACACTGCTGAACCTCTCCACAGGCAGTAGCTATGGAAGGAAGCTCGATCCCTCCACAGACAGTAACTATAGGACACCACTGAACCCCTCCACAGGCAGTAGCTGTAGGATACCGCTGAACCCCTCCACAGGCAGTAGCTATGGGAGGAAGCTCGATCTCTCCACAGACAGTAACTGTAGGACACCGCCGAACCCCTCCAGACAGTAGCTGTAGGACATCGCTGAACCCCTCCACAGGCAGTAACTGTAGGACACCGCTGAACCCCTCCACAGACAGTAACTGTAGGACACCGCTGAACCCCTCCACAGACAGTAACTGTAGGACACCGCAGACACCTCCACAGACAGTAACTGTAGGACACCGCTGAACCCCTCCACAGACAGTAACTGTAGGACACCGCTGAACCCCTCCACAGACAGTAACTGTAGGACACCGCTGAACCCCTCCACAGACAGTAACTGTAGGACACCGCTGAACCCCTCCACAGACAGTAACTGTAGGACACCGCTGAACCCCTCCACAGACAGTAACTGTAGGACACCGCTAACCCCTCCACAGACATTAGCTGTAGGACACCGCAGAACCCCTCCACAGACGGTAGCTGTAGGACACCGCTGAACGCCTCCACAGACAGTAACTGTAGGACACTGCTGAACCCCTCCACAGACAGTAACTGTCGGACACCACTGAACCCCTACACAGACAGTAGCTGTAGGACATCGCTGAACCCCTCCACAGACAGTAACTGTAGGACACCGCTGAACCCCTCCACAGGCAGTAGCTATGGGAGCAAGCTTGATCCCTCCATACAGTGTAGGTGTTCAGCGATGTCCTACAGTTACTGTCTGTGGAGGGGTTCAGCGGTGTCCTACAGTTGCTGTCTGTGGAGGGGTTCAGCGGTGTCCTACAGCTACTGGCTGTGGAGGGGTTCAGCGGTGTCCTACAGTTACTGTCTGTGGAGGGGTTCAGCGATGTCCTACAGTTACTGCCTGTGGAGGGATCGAGCTGCTTCGCAAAGCTCCTGTCTGCGGACGGTGCAGATGTTCCCAACAACTACCGTCTGCCCAGATATCCAACGGTGTTTCCGACTGCGCTGCGGAAGGTCCGCGCAGCCGGTCCGCCCAGACTGGCAGGCTTCTGTCACTGTCCGGTGGTGGTTGGTCGGGATGGCAGGCACAAGTCTGGCATGGTAGGCCAGCACAGCATACAAGGGTCCGGTATGGCTGGTCGGTATGGTATGCACGGTCTGGTATGGCAGAGCGATATTATATACACCAGTCGGAGGTTACAGCACGGTATGGCAGACAAAGTGTGGCCTGGTGTGGCCGGTCCGTACAGTAAGCACGAGTCCGGTTTGTAGGCCGAAATGTTAGACGCAGCTCTAGTGTGGCTGATCGGTGTGGTGGGCACGGCCTGGTGGTGTGGAGGGGAGGAGGGAGGGGGGGGGGGGAGATGTGCGTGTGTCGGCGTCGTCACCAGCCGCCATCCACTTTCCACTGTACGGGCTGCGGTCGTCGATACTTCGTCGATGGACGGCGCGCCGTGGCGGCCGGCTCGCTGGCGACTACGGCTCACGCAGCAAATCTGGCCGACTCGAACACGGCCGGCCAGGCCGGCAAGGCCGCCCTGCACCTGGATCCAGACGGCCGCCGACCCGTTGCTACAACAAACCTGCCCAATATCGACGACACACCGGTTGCTAGGGACGCCATGTTCCAGCCGCTGGTCGATGCGCAGGTGGTCACGTGTTTCGCAGATCGAAACCGCCAAGTTTGAGGGCTGACCGAGCATTCGCCGACACTGAAAGCTGCAGGCGGCGGAATGAGGATACATTGTGTCGGCGTGTGTACAGTTTTGGTCACTGTTTTCTGTCTTCCCACCGTCAACCGGCAGACACGTGGTGTTAGTAGCTCAGTAGTGACGGCATGCAAATACAAAGGGAGAAGTTCCTTGCCGCATGCCAGTCGCGTGCAGGTCGAGTCGCCACCTTCACTGTGTTTTCATTGAAATGGCCGTGCGATCAATCTTGCACTCGGCCCCTTCACTGAAACTGCCCGAACCCGACAATGTCGCACTCGGTCCCTTCGCTGGAACTGCCCGGACCCGACAATGTCCATCACGTGGCTTGTGGTGGCGCGGTGGTTCCGCGGTGTAGTGACCTTATCCAGTGGTTCCGCGGTGTAGTGACCTTATCCAGTGGTTCCGCGGTGTAGTGACCTTATTCGGCGGTTCCTGCGGTGTAGTGACCTTATCCGGCGTTTCCCCCCCTCAGTGTAGTGACCTTATCCCGTGGTTTCCGCAGTGTAATGACCTTATCCGGTAGTTCCCGCGGTGCAATGACCTTATCGTTATATTTTCGTATTACTTCTCGTTTGTCATGGCTATCAAACGCCGACGTCGGACAGACGGAAATGTTCCCGGCTTCCACTGACGTCACTCACCAGGCTTCCACTGACGTCACTCACCAGGCTTCCACTGACGTCACTCACCAGGCCTCCACTGACGTCACTCACCAGGCTTCCATTGATGTCACTCACCAGACCATACATCGTCACAGTGAAGCGTCTAGGAATGCACGATATGTATGCACGAACCGTGTAGGTTGTGCCCACGGCATCCGGCTGTTGGCATGCAAATTATGCTGACTGCATACGGACTCGCAATTTTCGCATCGATCAATAAAGACTTTCTTCCTGACATATTCCTGCGAAAGTAGTTCGACCCCATGTGCTCTGTGGCGTGACAGTTCGTCGATGCGGCCATTTTCTCTCCCATTTCCATTCCACGTCCTGATGCGATTGCTTTGTCCGTACGCCATCTGTGACATTGCAAATATGCATAATAGTTGTCATTAAAAATGCATAGTTGGTGCCCAATTCCTGCCCTAAGCAAACATATGATCATGAGACCAACAGAGCAATATGATGGTGATGATCTAAGTTTATGTTGTATTTGGTGTACAATATATCTTATATATCGGCAATATTTGTATTGCCTTGGTTAAAAAAAAGATTGCATTGGACGATAAAACAGTTAATTATCCGTCGACTCACGTAGATGTTACCATCCTGCCTCAAATTATAACATAATCATAATTATAATCGACTTGATATTTGCCAGGATATGAGCTTTTTCCTTTCACACCAAGGTCTGCAATTATATTGTGCTTGCAGCGTAACGGTTTCTAAACTGACTGCCAATTTGTATTTCTCATGTGACTACATAAAACACGAACTCATCTTTTAAAAAGTTTTGCTGCTGATTTCCCTGAATGTTCACCCTTCCATGGCAAAATGTTTAGACCACGAGGCTGTGCGATGAACTTCACAAGGTAAACCCATTACACCAAGAAGAGTCTCAAAACCTTTCAATTGCGAGAAGATGATCCTATCAAGCCTCGCTCATGGTTCATCGAAGAAGCTGTCTCACTGTCATAGACATCCGATGGATTCCCTCAGAATGGAGGATTGGAGACACTTTGTAGAACGACATTGTCTGACGGTTTCACGGGGTGAGATCGAAGGACTTTCTCACAAATAAGTCTGAATCCCATGTTGCCGTTGTCTGGGGGACTATCAAAATTCGGTGCTGGAGGAATGTACCAAGGCTGCCAGCCTAGTCATCACAGAGCACCGGCAAACTTCTCGGTGTTACATTTTCGTGAACTTCCCACAATGTGGAACTTAATTTATCTGTTTGTGTATATTGATATTGACGGATGGGAGAGAGAGAGAGAGAGAGAGAGAGAGATAGAGAGAGAGAGAGAAGAAAAGAAAAAAAAAGAAAAAAAAAAAAATATATATATATATATATATATATATATATATATATATATATATATATATATATATATATATATATATATATATATATATATATATATATATATATATATATATATATATATATATATATATATATATATATATATATATATATATATATATATATATATATATATATATATATATATATATATATATATATATATATATATATATATATATATATATATATATATATATATATATATATATATATATATATATATATATATATATATATATATATATATATATATATATATATATATATATATATATATATATATATATATATATATATATATATATATATATATATATATATATATATATATATATATATATATATATATATATATATATATATATATATATATATATATATATATATATATATATATATATATATATATATATATATATATATATATATATATATATATATATATATATATATATATATATATATATATATATATATATATATATATAATATATATATATATATATATATATATATATATATATATATATATATATATATATATATATATATAATATAAAGAGAGAGAAAAAAAAAAAAAAAAAAAAAAAAAAAAAGAGAAAAGAGAGAGAGAGAGAGAGAGAGAGAGAGAGAGAGAGAGAGAGAGACATGTGGCAGGTTTTATTGATCCGGATATCCAGGCTGAGCCTCAAAGAGGCTTTGGCCATTAAACCTGAAGCCGACTTCTAACTAGGTTTGGTGGATCGATCATTGGTCATTGGATTGTATGCCTTGTTCTTGCACGTCATGGTGATGCTGCGAAGATATCCACGTCATATCAGAGCCCATTCAAGACGAAGAATTCCAAAAGGCGACAGCCTCTTGTTACCTTGAACAAAATACTTCCCTTCGAACATCATTGTTCATAAATAAAGCAACGCTCGAAGCTCATCCGGTTTAACGTTCAAAAGGATTACTGATTAGGTGAATCACCACGGACGATGTGCTTGCCGGAATTCCCCTGGTGACGTATATTTACCGAGAATGGCTATGAGTTCGTGTGGACTGGAGCAGGCCAGTCCTGCGTCGCTCCCAAAAACCCGAGAGCGAGTCACTTCATTTAGCCACACACCACATTGTCCTCTTGGGATGTTCCTTTGGTCATTTCGACAGCCAATGTGCTGACATCCTGTGACTCGTTTTCGTCAGCACCTCTGACTGGATGTGATGCTCTCAGGTACGGACTCTATTCGTCTCTGGACTTCCTATGGATGCCAAGCCGCGGGAGCTGTACCTGCTGTTCCGGGAGTACGAGGTACGTCCAGGCCCGTATGACATTGCTGCATGTTCCTCCGAAGCCGAAGTGTTGTAGTATGAGAATGGCAAGGGGCGGGAAGGATGTTATGCATCATATACATCTAGCTCTAAGAGCACGCGGTCATGGTGCGTGCATGATATAGCTCGTCCATTTCCTCTACGTCATGGAATATCACCTCGGCGTGCATAACATAGCTCGTTATCGCCTCCGCGTCATGGAATATCACATCGGCGTGCATGACATAGCTCGTTATTGATTCTGCGTCATGGAATATCACTTCGGCGTGCATGACATAACTCGTTATTGACTCTGCGCCACGGAATATCACCTCGGCGTGAATGACATACCTCGCTATTGCCCCTGTGTCATGGAATATCACCTCGGCGTGCATGACATAGCTCGTTATTGACTCTGCGTCATGGGATATCACCTCGGCGTGAATGACATACCTCGCTATTGCCCCTGTGTCATGGAATATCACCTCGGCGTGCATGACATAGCTCGTTATTGACTCTGCGTCATGGGATATCACCTCGGCGTGAATGGTTGGCTAGTATTTGTATGAAGGAGGTATCCACTGTTACTGGTTACATGTGTATGGTTTTCTCTGGCTTTTGGCAATCTCAACTTGTATATTATGAGGGCGATTAACCCTTGCACGCACCTACAACTGGCCTTCATGGTAAGCTAATCATTCGGTGATATATGTGTATATATAGGTTAAGCCGTTTTTAGTAGAGGGGAGAGAAAGATGTGGCAATCCTTTTGACAAACAAAGAAGCACCGGGAACCCCAAATGTTTTATCAAAGATAAATGGGCCAACCTTGGTAATACTCTCCCAGTGGCATTATCAGTTTTGCACACAGGGCGGGGAGAAGTGGCATGTTTTTATTTCGTTTTGTATCTATGATCCCTTCAGATTTGGCGAACAGAGAATGGAAAAGCGTGCCGTCTGGTGGTTGGGAAGAGCCCAGTCGCACCCCAGAATGTGTATTTCCCATACTGCTGACTCCCAATCGTGGAAAACAAACACGTGAGTGTGGCTCTAGATGAAACCAAACACTGTTGACGTGAACGAAATGTTTCAGGGGTATGAAGGATCGCTGCTCAAGATCACCAGCAAGAACGGGAAGACATCTTCTCCAGTGGGATTTGTCACCTTCAACACGCGCAACGAGGCGGAAACAGCGAAAAACCGCGCCCAGGTGTGCTTAAGCTGGCTGTGTGCCCGTGGGATAGCCACATGAGTATTGTCACACCATGGATATTCACATGTGATGTCCACCGCCTGCTCCTGGTGTGCTTAAGCTGCCGGTGTGCCTGTGACATGGCCACATGAGTGTTGTCACACCATGGATATTGACATGTGATGCCCACCGCCTGCTCCTGGTGTGCTTAAACTGCCGGTGTGCCTGTGGTATGGCCACATGAGTGTTGCCACACCATGGATATTGGCATGTGATGTCCCTTGATCCTGTTGGGTGCGGCCGGCACATTATGAACGATAGCCAATATTCGGCCATCGACCACTGGATTCGCGGCAATATGCCATTTTGACGGCGGAGAAGCGCCCCGCCGTCCGCTGTTGGAAGCCAGCAGCTCTCCCCATCGCTCATCGCGAGGTTGATAGGAATAGAGGCCTCCACATGTGAGACTGTTTTGCCCATGTGGACCTTCTCGCAGCCGCTGTCCATGTTCAGCAAACCCATTCCATGCGGACTTGGCGTTGTCCCTCAGATGAGATCTCCTGCGCTTCGCCACACAGGGTAAATTGTTCTCGACGACCCTGGAGCTACATCTCTATCATTACGTTCATTGCTTACATTCTGATGAGTTGCCAACGCGAGTTAACTAATGCTCTGTGTGAGAGCGCACCGAATGGTCATGACGCGTCACATGCCTGCCTGTCCGGGGACTGCCCAGCTTGGGGTCAGTCAAAATTGTAGTGTTATTGGCGATAATTCCATGCGATCGGGTATTGAAGATGTGTTATTGAAACAACACAGAGGAAGCATCACACGACTTCTTTAATATTTTCAAGATGACGTGAGATTTGCAGGTTGAGCTAAGGCGACGATAGTTTGTATGTAATTGTTCAGCACGGTAGAACGTTGTCCGTTAATCCCTTGTTGTGTAATGAGTAAAACAATGAAGTATGCATGGGTGTTGTCATATAACGTTGGCTAGAATTGCATAATGTCTTCGGGAGATACACTGCGTTTGTAAACGCCATCCAATATCAAAAGAGACTCCAGGCCAAGCAAGCCCGGGAGCCACTGTGTACGGTCCATCCAATATCAAAAGAGACTCCAGGCCAAGCAAGCCCGGGAGCCACTGTGTACGGTCCATCCAATATCAAAAGAGACTCCAGGCCAAGCAAGCTCGGGAGCCACTGTGTACGGTCCATCCAATATCAAAAGAGACTCCAGGCCAAGCAAGCCCGGGAGCCACTGTGTACGGTCCATCCAATATCAAAAGAGACTCCAGGCCAAGCAAGCTCGGGAGCCACTGTGTACGGTCCATCCAATATCAAAAGAGACTCCAGGCCAAGCAAGCTCGGGAGCCACTGTGTACGGTCCATCCAATATCAAAAGAGACAGGCCAAGCAAGCTCAGGAGCCTCCTTTGACATTTAAGATGTCACCACTTCATCGGTGACGTCACCATTTAAGACGTCACCACTTCATCGGTAATTGAAGAGTCTCTTATAGTAAGTTGATAGTATAAATTACCAATCTTTGAAATTGAGTGGATATTAAAACAAAAATAGCTGCCAACATTGCAAATGATGTGTTATTTCACAAGGATGAAGCGCAGCGTGGCAAGCTGCTTCATTGTTCCCCACGAGCCGTTCTTTAGACCAGTGGACTCCAGACGGTATATCGGTGTTTGATTCGGCGTCTTAGCATTGTGTACTCTCGTAGCAATTCGACATTGTGTACTCTCGTGTACCCCGCGTCTTAGAACACAACCCGTCCGCTGTCGCCATTGTGTACTCTCGTGTACCCCGCGTCTTAGCAGTCTGCTGTCGCCAATGTGTACTCTCGTGTACCCCGCGTCTTAGCAGTCTGCTGTCGCCATTGTGTACTCTCGTGTACCCCGCGTCCTAGCAGTCTGCTGTCGCCATTGTGTACTCTCGTGTACCCCGCGTCTTAGCAGTCTGCTGTCGCCAATGTGTACTTTCGTTCTTCTGTTCCATGCATAATCCACCATGTGCTATGCGTCAACGGCCTCAATGTGTGCTGTCGATGGCTTTCAGAGCAGATTAATGTATATGTTGCCATCGGATGGCCGTCGCTCAGTGCCATTCTGTGAAATGTAGATAATTATCTGAAATGTACGGAGTTCTGTGAAATGTGAGGCACACGTGCACTCACTCACCGTGAAGGTCTCCGAAGCAGACCTCCCTTTGATCACGGATGATAGGCAGGGTGTGTTGACTGCATCACGTGTGATGTGCAGGCCACCATCACCAAATCACGTCCCACGGACGATAGGCAGGGTGTGTTGACTGGATCACGTGTGATGTGCAGGCCACCATCACCAAATCACGTCCCACGGATGATAGGCAGGGTGTGTTGACTGGATCACGTGTGATGTGCAGGCCACCATCACCAAATCACGTCCCACGGATGATAGGCAGGGTGTGTTGACTGGATCACGTGTGATGTGCAGGCCACCATCACCAAATCACGTCCCACGGATGATGGCCAGGGTGTGTTGACTGGATCACGTGTGATGTGCAGGCCACCATCACCAAATCACGTCCCACGGATGATAGGCAGGGTGTGTTGACTGGATCACGTGTGATGTGCAGGCCACCATCACCAAATCACGTCCCACGGACGATAGGCAGGGTGTGTTGACTGGATCACGTGTGATGTGCAGGCCACCATCACCAAATCACGTCCCACGGATGATGGCCAGGGTGTGTTGACTGGATCACGTGTGATGTGCAGGCCACCATCACCAAATCACGTCCCACGGACAATAGGCAGGGTGTGTTGACTGGATCACGTGTGATGTGCAGGCCACCATCACCAAATCACGTCCCACGGATGATAGGCAGGGTGTGTTGACTGGATCACGTGTGATGTGCAGGCCACCATCACCAAATCACGTCCCACGGATGATGGCCAGGGTGTGTTGACTGGATCACGTGTGATGTGCAGGCCACCATCACCAAATCACGTCCCACGGATGATGGCCAGGGTGTGTTGACTGGATCACGTGTGATGTGCAGGCCACCATCACCAAATCACGTCCCACGGATGATGGCCAGGGTGTGTTGACTGGATCACGTGTGATGTGCAGGCCACCATCACCAAATCACGTCCCACGGATGATGGCCAGGGTGTGTTGACTGGATCACGTGTGATGTGCAGGCCACCATCACCAAATCACGTCCCACGGATGATGGCCAGGGTGTGTTGACTGGATCACGTGTGATGTGCAGGCCACCATCACCAAATCACGTCCCACGGACGATAGGCAGGGTGTGTTGACTGGATCACGTGTGATGTGCAGGCCACCATCACCAAATCACGTCCCACGGATGATGGCCAGGGTGTGTTGACTGGATCACGTGTGATGTGCAGGCCACCATCACCAAATCACGTCCCACGGATGATAGGCAGGGTGTGTTGACTGGATCACGTGTGATGTGCAGGCCACCATCACCAAATCACGTCTCACGGAGTGTACGTGTGCCCACTATCTCCAGGCTGCTCAGTAGAGCTGGGGCTCTGATGATGCAACTTTCGATGCACAGCACCGCTAATTCATGTCCTTCATGCAGACACTATTCTAAGTTGCTGAATCTGTTCGTGGGATATTGTCGATAGTAATGCCTTCATCTTTCCTGTAATCGTGGTCACACATACTCCACAAAGCGTCGCAACCTACATGGTATTAATCTCTCCTGCAGAAATAGTTGGAGCTGCCGGACCTACCATGCCGAGCAAAATGCCCTCAGGATTACTGGAGGTGATGAGTGTTTGAACCTGACGGCTGAAAGGTGCCAGTCATCCCCCTAAAATATGCATCCTGTATACAGCCATGTCTATCTTAGCCATCATTATCTCACAAACGTACCAATCACAGCACCCTTCCGGTGATCTGAAGCATTCATTGGTGGCTTCTGCCGCTCCTCCGTGTTTATGTGAGGAGAGAGGGGAGGTCGTGGCACCGTTCAACACGACCGGCTCATCTGTCCTCTTGGTGCGCCCCCTAACCACAACCAGGCACGTCTGGTCTCCTGGCTTGTTTGAACCCCTTTGGATAGCCATGCCAAGCGCCTCCGGCATTCTGATGCACCCTTAGCATTGCAAGAATTATAGGTCCTGTGGTCTTTTACCGAATCTTCAATCACCTGTCACCTCTATTTTCTGGACTCCTTAAAAGTTTCTAACCATGTCAGGCTCATCTCACCTTTTGCCACGCACCAATAACCATGCCAACCGCTTCTAAATTTTGTCCGCTTGGCCGTCCCCTAAGCTAGTCGGTGACGTCTGGTATCCTTCCGTACTCGAAGCTACGTCAGGCACCTCTGACCTTCTGCCACGCCCCCTAACCAAGCCAAACACTGAATTATGATGTCCTCTTGGCGGTGCCAAGAGGACGACATCTGTCTGCCCAAGTCGGCGACATCTGTCGGCCCAAGTCGGCGACATCTGGCGTCCTGACATGGTCGGAGCCACGCTAAGGCACCTCTGCCGGCAGTCTGCTTCACGGTGGCGCCAACCACATCTTGGCGATGTGTGAGGGAGACCGTCTGTCCAGACTGCCGACGCTGCGGTCACCACGTCAACCGTCTGTGTTCGACAGGGTGCACGCTTCGACCCCGACCTGCCCCAGACCATACGTCTGGAGTTTGCCAAGAGCAACACCAAAGTTAGCAAGCCCAAGCAGCAGGTGTCGGCGGCGGCACCCCACCCTGCACTGATGCACCCTGCCTTCTCACACGGACGTGAGTATTCTCCACCACTGGGCACGCCCCCCCCCCCCCCCACTACCAGACACTTAGCGGTAGAGGCATGTGTCACCTGTACTGTGGCCTGTGTGCGTGTATGTATGTGGGTGGGTGCATGTCCCGACCTCCGGGACAGAGGCACGTGTCACTAGTATTGTGTGGTGTGAGCGAGTGTGGCCAGATAGTGGGAAGTGCTGGGTACTGAAAGTATCGCTACCGTATGTCGATTATTGAGTATGAAGCACTTTTCTGGATAACAAACTATGGATAATCGATGTGAGTGTTCAGCGCGTAATATGAAATACTGAGCGTTGGAAGAAATTTGATGTGGGGTTCGAGGAAAACTATTGAGCGTCTTGCGGTCGCCCCTGGAAGCGAACTGAGTGGTTACCACTATGCTCTGCGAACCGAGTGGTTCGCATTGTGCTCTGGGCACAGAGCACAATGCGTCCGTCAGTATTATCACGTCGAGGTGTGCTGACTTTCACAACGGAGAGGTCATTGGGAACAGATGACCTACTCAGCTCTCCGAGTTGTGTTCGGGTTTCATGTTCCGAGCTCCTGGAAGTTCGAGATCTGAATCACAGGAAGTTCGAGATCTGAACCCTGTAATAATAAATGTATACTTAGGACTAGGTGTTCATCTACAGCCTGTTGTGATATTTATACTTCACTTACCTTCATTATGTCGAGTTCAAAACATCACACCTCGCAGAAAGTGTTCCTTTGTTACAGACTCGATAAATTTATCTGGAGACATATACTGTACGACATTATAATGTTATTGCAAATGTCGACCTGCACTGACATTGACCTTGACATCAATATCAACCGAACCCTGATAATTATGCCACAAATTACATTTGTTGGCCCTACAGCATATTTTGAGAGATAACGACGAGGTGCTATTGTCTGTACTATATATAGGTGCTGACAATACTATGACCATGGCCTTTTTTGCGCTTGACCTGACCAGTGACATTATTAACAAACTGAAATAATGCCAATTGACATGCTGTTCGGCCACCTAGTGCAGCACAGTGGATTGTCGTCTGGACAGACAGACAGACAGACAGACAGACCTTTTATTGATGTCCTCCACAATTGACTCGTGGCTATTATGACATCGCGTCAAATGGATAAAACAACACAGCATAAAAGGTCAAACTCACAGAACAGTCAAACCAGTGGTTTGACAGCTTCAATCGATGTAGCGGTTCCGAAGGTATCTCCGGGGGAATCTATGCAAGTCCGGGGATATGAAGGTATGTAGCGGTTCCAAAGGTACCTGCGGGAAAATGTCCCCTCACAGCAAGCAGGACGCTCGCAGCTCGGAGCACCAGCAGGGCATGGGCTGACGGCCTTTCCGATGCCGCGCAAATTAACCCTTGACGACCCTTAGTTATAATCATCATGGGTCGTCTCGACTAGTTTCGCAAACGACGCGATTCGGAAACTGTTCGTAATGCGAGGGTTAAGTGCACGCTTATTCTCCGAATGGCTTGTGCGATTATAACTCACGGAGGTCACCTTCTCGGAATATCGATCTTCGCTAGAACATTTGTCGATATCATTGTTATTCATGTTCATCATTGTTATCATTTGTCGATGTCATTTGTTATTATGTCAGGCATTTCACGCAATGTGTCCCAAATGCAAGGTGAGTGCAAATCTGGCAAATCCACATACGCTTCGATGGACGCAAACATGTAAGGTATGCGATCAATGCCATGCCATCACATGCCATCTCAATGCTATCCTAATCAAAGCAATGACTTTTATGTTTTCCTTGTTACCCTATGTTCATATGCAGTGTTGTCACCGCGGTATTGGCTACGTGAATTGATGCCGGTGACGGATCAAATATAAGGAAAAGGTAGTGTGGCAATTGGCAAGCAGATCATTTCGAAAAATATCATGTTGCCCTTGTTACGTTTCACCACGCGCATGGTGAGGCCAATTATTGTATCTCCCCCCAAAAAAACAAAACCAAAAACAAAACAAAACATACTTTACGCTGGATGGAAGCACGCGTTAAACGGTACGACGTAGCTCCGCTCGTCAACGTTGAGAAACACATGGCCATTTTGGTGTAGTGTTTTTTTTAAATCAACCTTCAAGCTTAGGGCAGACGGCAATGGCAGGCACACTCAGTCAAATTTTAGAATTCCTGCATTTCCTAGAAAACTGGACGCAATGTCCTCACGAGCTGGCAAGATAACCCAGTTGCTGTAGGGTCACAAGTTCGTGGTAGGATGTCACATCCAGTACCTGAAGTAGTGGAGCCCCACACCTCGACCCTTGCCCTCTCTCGCCCAGCGCATCCAATGACGTCTGATGCTGGTGCCGTTGGTTTGGCTTCCATAGCATACCTCCGCTGGCGGACACTACGTTTTTGACGTCTCAGGTGATAACTTGCTGGCTCGACGAGATATTGAGTTGAAATTTGCAATACTGTCCAAAGGCATTGTCCTCAATGATAATTATCTTCGGTTGAAACTTAGTGAATATTAGAAACCTGGTGAACATGAGACCTTTTCACAGCAAAAGTTAATTCGACCTTGCGACCCAACCAGGGACAATGCTTTTGTGTTCTTATTCTATTCCCCACAATCACATACACTCACATTCAGCTTCTGCCCATGTCCGCTAAGGTTAATATGAGAAGATATTTCAAGCCATGTCTCAAGATTACGTGGGGTGCGTGTGTTGCCTGACTCCAACCTGCCTCAGCGCCGCAGCCTTGATAGACTGCAATTCATTTTAGAAAGGGTCAATTAACAGAAATGGATAATGCAATGGAAAGCGATATAGTGACAAATATTTACACCAATGGCGCGAAATAGTAGGAGAACACGTCGAGTGATGTCATTTTGAACTACTTTGAGTGCGTCTGGTTGCTTGGTGTGACGGTTTGACCTCACACCCGTGGCCGGACCGACCCGTGGTTCGATATTTGGTCCGAGTCATTTGTTGCCGGTTATGTCGGACCGTGCCTGCCGCCGCCCGGCCGCCACCGAGCCGGCCGCCTCGGGCTCATCACCATTCTGACACGAATCGCTCCGCCCGCGGCCCCACTTCTTAAAGTTAAGCTGAGTGTCGTGGCCGACGGTCGTGTTCAGTCGCCGTTACGGCCGCCGGGTACCCGGAATTCCGCACATTGGTCGGCCGCCTCAACCCGTCTGATTATCGAGCACCGTGACGTCAGCACCGCCTGTGAAGGCGGCGTAGCGGACGGCGTAGCGGACGAAGTGGCAGGTCGACGCACGACACGACCCACTTGCCGTGCAACACCCGATGGATATGGACGCACGTCGGCCCACCCTCACTCGATCACACCAGACTGGGTGTGCACGGAAACCAGCCTATCGCCCAATCGCATGCGAACACTGTTGGCGCCGCGCGACAGCCGATGGGTTTCTGTTCTTTGCCGGCGCACTGATGACGGCTCAGCATATCGGTCCGATCAGCAGGGGCGCCGGCCGGCCAGCTCGTGATGGCCATCCGCAGTCGGCCGGCCACTGTAGCGACGACTGCGAGTGTTGGCCAGTCGGGTGGGCCTTCGCCGACGGCCAACGCCAACTGCTCGTCAGTGGACCAGCAGTGGACCGGCAGCTGGCCGACGACAGACTGATGACGAACTGACGACGGACTGACGACGGACTGATGACGGACTGACGACAGATCGACGACGGATCGACGACAGGCTAATGACAAACTGACGACAGACTGACGATATGATGACGAAAGACTGACGACATACTGACGACAAACTGACGACAGACAGACGACAGGCTGACGACAGGCCAACGACAGGCTGATGGCAGATTGACGACAGACTGACGACAGACTGACGACAGACTGACGACAGACTGTCGACAGACTGACGACAGACTGACGACGGACTGACGACGGATTAACGACAGACTGAACGACGGACTGACGACAGACTGACGACAGACTGACGACAGACTGACGACAGACTGACGACAGACTGACGACAGACTGACGACAGACTGACGACAGACTGACGACGGACTGACGACGGACTGATGACGGATTAACGACAGACTGAACGACGGACTGACGACAGACTGACGACAGACTACAATAAACTGACGACAGACCAACGGCAGACTGATGGCGAACTGACGACAGACTAACAATAGACTGCCAACAGACTGATCATAGACTGACGACGTACTGATAATTGTCTGGCGACAGACTAGCAATGCACTGACGATGTACTGACGACAGACGACTGCAGACTGACGACAGACTGACAACAGACTGACGACAGACGACGGACAGCGGCGGGCCGATGCCTGGCTGCCAGTGGGCTGACAGTGACTAAATGACGGATTGACGGCGGGTCGAGAGCGGCCTGTCAATGCGCTGACGACCGGCTGACGACCGGCTGACGACCGGCTGACGACCGGCTGACGACCGGCTGTCGCCAGCGTGTCAGAAGCCCGCGACGGCGGCGACGGCGGCGCGTATCGACCTTCGTCGAGCCTCGTGAATCATGAAGTGCGGCGGACGCTCGTTGTCCCGACGCAGAACTAAGCACACTCAATAATTCAGCGAGCGCACGGTCGATCATCGAAGTGCTTGTATGCAGTTGACGATGAATTGCGCCAAATTGCCGAGCGCGCCTGCACGAAAAAAACGTGGCCGAGCTCACAGGCAATGGGTGTTTCCGCGGCGAATTGTAGGTCGGTCCACTCGCCAGGTAGTTATTAACTACTGATCTGCCGATCCGCAGATCGCCTATGCCCATCCAGTCCCAGTATTTTGGACATGCACTCCGATAAACGGGCTGCAAGAATCAATAAGAGCTGTGTTGAGTCCCACAGGTCGGGTTCACTGGCTAGTGGGCAAGGTCACCTGTCCTAAGGACATCACCTTCATGCTCTGCACATCCGTGGTAATGAAACATAGAACCTTGTTGAGCAGAAAACATATTCATCGGACCGTGGATTGATACTACAAATTTGGTTGCTGTGTGTGAAGTGCCCGTTAAATATTGGCAGCTGAGAATCAGCATTTAGCCATCAGGTTCGATGAATCAGCTCACTCGAAGCTAATCACGAACGCTGCAGTTCTGCTGGACTTGCGTGTGTAGCACCCGTGCCCACTACGATCACTGGACCACTGGACCACTGGATCACTGGATCGCCTTCCCATGGCTGACGTCGCCTTTGTAAGGAGACAGTGACAACACTGACACTTAGCAGTGACGTCCTCAGAGAGGTGGAGGCGGGCGGAAATCCCCGCCCCCCGAGACCGGACGGGTTAACAGTGACGTAGGTCCGAGCGATCAGATATGCTTCAGCCATCCCCATCACCAGCCGGACGTGGTCTGGGTGTAAGAGCCATTCATATTGGCTGTGCGCTGTGAACATGAATTTATGAAGATTGGGCGGACGACATGGGCGCCTTGTGCAATTTCTCATATTTTACCGTTGGAGTGCTGGTGAGGGGCGGAAATTGGACATGATGGATTGCTTGTTTGTAGCCTTTCTGGAAAATTGATATTTGGTTCTGAATTATTTATATTAACCAGTCTTGCCATGTTTCTGGTTGTGATACATATAAATTGTGTGCAATGTTCTGGCACGAGGAAATATTTCATACCTACATGACAGCGACTTCATCTGCGATTTACATGATTACTTCTGGGAACTTTAGCGGGTTATGTCCGTTTTGTGAATACCCTAGTTCGGGAATACGGCACACCTGGAAGCGAATAAAACGCAAATGTTATTCGTGTTCACAGGTGGCGAAATAATGCGGCACCAGCATTCATAGCCTGGTGTCACACAGCTAGTATGTGGACAACATACCACATACCCAGTTGTCCCAGTTGTCCACCAATATTTCTGATGGTATATTTTCGTTTGATGCATATTTGGTCCGGTGGTGTTTGATCCATGTATGCCATAACCGGCAGGCATTCATGTGTGCGTGCTTCAGATACTCAGCTAGCGTGAGTCGACTGCACGCTGGTGCGGTTCACGACACAACTGACCTGACCTGCAGATCCGACCACCACCCATCAGACTAGGCTGTAAAGTCCTGCGACGAGGGTCGGGCGTCGCCTTTGAGCCTTGGATACACAACGGGCTTACGAAAACTTACAGCGGGCGTTCTGTTTGGCTGGGATGTTGCAATTAGGCCACTACGAAGATTATTATGGCAAAGTCGACGCCCGAGCAATTCCCACCCACATACGAAACAGTCGTGCCAGCTCCTCCCCCCCCAACTCCCCCTCCAATCATGTCGGAACCGACTGCATCCCACCAGAATATCATACTTTCAAAACGTTAATAACTGTTCTGTTCTGCTAAAGTGTCTCTCACGTCTCACTGTCTTGGTACGATTTTGATTTTTACGTGAAGCGCCGTCTGTCCCACAGAGGTGGCCGACGTTGTGTCCACCGCCCGTCTGTGACCTGCGGCACACGTGAGGTGACGCGCCGTCTGTCCCGCAGAGGTGGCCGACGTTGTGTCCACCGCCCGTCTGTGACCTGCGGCACACGTGAGGTGACGTGCCGTCTGTCCCGCAGAGGTGGCCGACGTTGTGTCCACCGCCCGTCTGTGACCTGCGGCACACGTGAGGTGACGCGCCGTCTGTCCCGCAGAGGTGACCGGCGTTGGTCCACCGCCCGTTTGTGACCTGCGGCACACGTGAGGTGACCCGCCGTCTGTCCCGCAGAGGTGACCGGCGGTGGTCCACCGCCCGTCTGTGACCTGCGGCACACTTGAGATGACGCGCCGTCTGTCCCGCAGAGGTGACCGGCGGTGGTCCACCGCCCGTCTGTGACCTGCGGCACACGTGAGGTGACGCGCCGTCTGTCCTACAGAGGTGACCGGCGTTGTGTCCACCGCCCGTTTGTGACCTGCGGCACACGTGAGGTGACGCGCCGTCTGTCCCGCAGAGGTGACCGGCGGTGGTCCACCGCCCGTTTGTGACCTGCGGCACACGTGAGGTGACCCGCCGTCTGTCCCGCAGAGGTGACCGGCGTTGTGTCCACCGCCCGTTTGTGACCTGCGGCACACGTGAGGTGACCCGCCGTCTGTCCCGCAGAGGTGACCGGCGTTGGTCCACCGCCCGTCTGTGACCTGCGGCACACTTGAGGTGACGCACCGTCTGTCCCACAGAGGTGACCGACGTTGTGTCGGCCGCCCGTCTGTGACCTGCGGCACACTTGAGGTGACGCACCGTCTGTCCTACAGAGGTGACCGGCGGTGGTCCACCGCCCGTCTGTGACCTGCGGCACACTTGAGGTGACGCACCGTCTGTCCCACAGAGGTGGCCGACGTTGTGTCGGCCGCCCGTCTGTGACCTGCGGCACACTTGAGGTGACGCACCGTCTGTCCCACAGAGGTGACCGGCGGTGGTCCACCGCCCGTCTGTGACCTGCGGCACACTTGAGGTGACGCACCGTCTGTCCTACAGAGGTGGCCGACGTTGTGTCGGCCGCCCGTCTGTGACCTGCGGCACACTTGAGGTGACGCACCGTCTGTCCTACAGAGGTGGCCGACGTTGTGTCGGCCGCCCGTCTGTGACCTGCGGCACACTTGAGGTGACGCGCCGTCTGTCCTACAGAGGTGGCCGACGTTGTGTCGGCCGCCCGTCTGTGACCTGCGGCACACTTGAGGTGACGCACCGTCTGTCCTACAGAGGTGGCCGACGTTGTGTCGGCCGCCCGTCTGTGACCTGCGGCACACTTGAGGTGACGCACCGTCTGTCCCACAGAGGTGGCCGACGTTGGTCCACCGCCCGTCTGTGACCTGCGGCACACTTGAGGTGACGCACCGTCTGTCCTACAGAGGTGACCGGCGTTGGTCCACCGCCCGTCTGTGACCTGCGGCACACTTGAGGTGACGCACCGTCTGTCCTACAGAGGTGACCGGCGGTGGTCCACCGCCCGTCTGTGACCTGCGGCACACTTGAGGTGACGCACCGTCTGTCCTACAGAGGTGGCCGACGTTGGTCCACCGCCCGTCTGTGACCTGCGGCACACTTGAGGTGACGCACCGTCTGTCCTACAGAGGTGACCGGCGGTGGTCCACCGCCCGTCTGTGACCTGCGGCACACTTGAGGTGACGCACCGTCTGTCCTACAGAGGTGGCCGACGTTGTGTCGGCCGCCCGTCTGTGACCTGCGGCACACTTGAGGTGACGCACCGTCTGTCCTACAGAGGTGACCGGCGGTGGTCCACCGCCCGTCTGTGACCTGCGGCACACTTGAGATGACGCACCGTCTGTCCTACAGAGGTGGCCGACGTTGTGTCGGCCGCCCGTCTGTGACCTGCGGCACACTTGAGGTGACGCACCGTCTGTCCTACAGAGGTGGCCGACGTTGTGTCCACCGCCCGTCTGTGACCTGCGGCACACTTGAGGTGACGCACCGTCTGTCCCACAGAGGTGACCGGCGGTGGTCCACCGCCCGTCTGTGACCTGCGGCACACTTGAGGTGACGCACCGTCTGTCCTACAGAGGTGGCCGACGTTGTGTCGGCCGCCCGTCTGTGACCTGCGGCACACTTGAGGTGACGCACCGTCTGTCCCACAGAGGTGGCCGACGTTGTGTCGGCCGCCCGTCTGTGACCTGCGGCACACTTGAGGTGACGCACCGTCTGTCCCACAGAGGTGACCGGCGGTGGTCCACCGCCCGTCTGTGACCTGCGGCACACTTGAGGTGACGCACCGTCTGTCCCACAGAGGTGGCCGACGTTGTGTCGGCCGCCCGTCTGTGACCTGCGGCACACTTGAGGTGACGCACCGTCTGTCCCACAGAGGTGGCCGACGTTGTGTCGGCCGCCCGTCTGTGACCTGCGGCACACTTGAGGTGAAGCGCCGTCTGTCCCACAGAGGTGGCCGACGTTGTGTCGGCCGCCCGTCTGTGACCTGCGGCACACTTGAGGTGACGCACCGTCTGTCCTACAGAGGTGGCCGACGTTGTGTCGGCCGCCCGTCTGTGACCTGCGGCACACTTGAGGTGACGCACCGTCTGTCCCGCAGAGGTGACCGGCGGTGGTCCACCGCCCGTCTGTGACCTGCGGCACACGTGAGGTGACGCGCCGTCTGTCCCGCAGAGGTGACCGGCGGTGGTCCACCGCCCGTCTGTGACCTGCGGCACACGTGAGGTGACGCGCCGTCTGTCCCGCAGAGGTGACCGGCTGTCTGCCTGCCGCAGACGTGGGCGGATTCTACGGACCTGGCGCGGACATGTGGCACCACCACCAGGCGGCGCTGGCGTACGCCCCCGAGTCGATCCACCACCCGCACCTGCTGCACCCGGCCCTGCACGCCGCGCAGGTCCCGGTGCGTTCCTATCTCTGACTAGAGCGGCGGACCACCGGCGGCGCGAGCGTCGCGGCCCATGTTAGTGACGTGAGCGCGGACTGCCGCACCAGCTGGCCACTGACGCCGCCTGCTGCTTGCTGGGCCGCCGCTGCAGCCCGCGCCACCACCGCTGTTTGTGGCCACCACCACTGTCGCCGTCACCGGGTCTGGTCACCGCTGCAGCTCACTCACGCCACCACTGTCGCCGTCACCGGGTCTGGTCACCGCTGCAGCTCACTCACGCCACCACTGTCGCCGTCACCGGGTCTGGTCACCGCTGCAGCTCACTCACGCCACCACTGTCGCCGTCACCGGGTCTGGTCACCGCTGCAGCTCACTCACGCCACCACTGTCGCCGTCACCGGGTCTGGTCACCGCTGCAGCTCACTCACGCCACCACTGTCGCCGTCACCGGGTCTGGTCACCGCTGCAGCTCACTCACGCCACCACTGTCGCCGTCATCGGGTCTGGTCACCACGGCCGTGTCGGCTGGGTCACCGCTGCAGCTCACTCACGCCACCACTGTCGCCGTCACCGGGTCTGGTCACCACGGCCGTGTCGGCTCGGTCACCGCTGCAGCGCACGCACGCCACCAGTGCAATTTGGTCACCAGCGTGGTTCTGGTCACCGCAACAACTAACTGTGGTCACTACCACTGGGTCTGGTCACCGCAGCAGCTGGATATCGCCATCACCGCACTGACCTCGGTTACTACCGCAGCTGTTGCTACCAAAGTAGCTCTAGCTATCACTGGTCACTACCACCGCTTTGGCCACCTCAGCAGCTCTGGTCACCACAGGCGGCGTTGGTCACTGTTCAGCTGGCATTGGTTACTGTTCAGGCGGCATTGGTCACTGCTCAGCTGGAATTGGTCACTGCTCATGGGACACTGGTCACCATCACAGCGCTTTGACTCTTCCACAATATGTACTGGTCGTCCACCACGCCACCCACCCTTGGCTCAGCACACCCACCGCCAAATCCACTCACCAGCTGTTTTCTTGGCGCAGTGGTCGTTAACGCTGTTTTCTTGGCCCCGTGATATTTAGCCTGTTGACTTTCCGCTAACTCTACCTACTCGCCGTTAACTTTGTTCGTTTGATGTTGATTCCGCTCCCTTGTGGTTAGTGATTACGTTCTCTCGTGGTTAGTGATTACGTTCTCTCGTGGTTAGTGATTACGTTCTCTCGTGGTTAGTGATTACGTTCTCTCGTGGTTAGTGATTACGTTATCTTGTGGTTAGTGATTACGTTCTCTCGTAGTTAGTGATTACGTTCTCTCGTGGCTAGTTATTACGTTCTCTCGTGGTCAGGCACGCTCCGTCATCGAGGAATCATTGGAGCTCCTGTCACTCATATCCAGTTCGACACCTGCCACCCACACCCATACCAGATCCTGCCATCCACATCCATACCGGCTCCAGTCACCCGCACCCATACCGGCTCCTGTCACCCACACCCATACCGGCTCCTGCCACCCACACCCATACCGGCTCCTGCCACCCACGCCCATACCGGCTCCTGCCACCCACACCCATACCGGCTCCTGTCACCCACACCCATACCGGCTCCTGCCACCCACACCCATACCGGCTCCTGTCACCCACACCCATACCGGCTCCTGCCACCCACACCCATACCGGCTCCTGTCACCCACACCCATACCGGCTCCTGCCACCCACGCCCATACCGGCTCCAGTCACCCGCACCCATACCGGCTCCTGTCACCCACACCCATACCGGCTCCTGCCACCCACACCCATACCGGCTCCTGTCACCCACACCCATACCGGCTCCTGCCACCCACACCCATACCGGCTCCTGTCACCCACACCCATACCGGCTCCTGCCACCCACACCCATACCGGCTCCTGCCACCCACGCCCATACCGGCTCCTGCCGGCTGCCTTTCACATCCAAGCCATCCTCTACTACTCACACCTAGTCAAATATCTCTCACTCACACCCAGCCCATCCCCTGCCACCTACACCCACACCATCCCCTCCACTCACATCCAGACCAGTCCTGCCACTCATACCCAGTGTCCATCCCCTGCCACTCATGAGTGACAGGGGATGGATGTGGATGTTCACATCCTGAACACCACCACCAAATTGACACGCAGACCGTCACCCACCATTCATTTGTGGACAGCCACACCTGGGAATCGACATCGGCTCGGTCATAATCAGTGAACGGGGAATGCTGAGGCTAAGTATTGGTCAAAGGAGATTTCAGAACACTCGGATTCTACATGCAACAAAAGCAATGGTTTCAAAGATGCCACGACGTTGTTGAACACGACTGATATTCACCCGAGACATGTAAGCTGTGGAACACAATTGCAAGAAGGATACTGCGTGAAAAGAAGTGAGCATGCCCACATTAATTAAAAGCTAAAACTAATTTAATTTTAGTCAACGGACTGTTGTGACAGATTATTAGTCTGCGATTTAACCTCACCAGATGGTATATATTTGACCGTCAACGCGTTGTCTATGTGTTTCAACATGGCTTCACCAGATGCCTTATATTTGACCGTCAGCGCGTTGTCTGTGTGGGTCAACCTAGCCTCACCAGATGGTTTATATTTGACCGTCATCGCGTTGTCTGTGTGGGTCAACCTAGTCTCACCAGATGGTTTATATTTGACCGTCAGCGCGTTGTCTGTGTGGGTCAACCTAGCCTCACCAGATGGTTTATATTTGACCGTCAGCGCGTTGTCTGTGTGGGTCAACCTAGCCTCACCAGATGGTTTAAATTTGACCGTCATCGCGTTGTCTGTGTGGGTCAACCTAGCCTCACCAGATGGTTTATATTTGACCCTCAGCGCGCTGTCTGTGTGGTTCAACCTAACATCACCAAATGCTACATGTCGGTTTGTCAGCTGAGAAACGCTACTAGGTATCGATCTGTCAACCAATAAATACTGCTACATTTCGGTCTGACAGCTCATTTACTCTACTACATGTCGGTCTGTCAGCTCAGGAACACTGCTACACTTCGGTCTGTCAGCTCATAAACTCTGCTATATACGGATTTACCAGCTGAGAAACACTGCTAGTTATCGATCTGCCAGCTCGGAAATATTGCTACATGTCGGTCTGTCAGCTCAGAAATATTGATATGTGTCGGTCTGTCAGCCCAGGAACACTGCTACATATCGGTTTGTCAGGTCAAGAGCACTGCTACATATCGGTCTGTCAGATCAGGAACACTGCACTGAATGGATCCCTTTCATATCTAATATTCTCGCATGATTACCATCGTCGAACCACACACTCGTCCACACTTGCCACTCTCGTCGACACTCGTCCACAAAATGCCATACATCAGACACTCGTCCACAAAATACCACACCTCAAACACTCGTCCACAAAATGCCACTGCCCTCAAATTCCATGATTTCAACATTCCACTTCCACTAACTGCTGACCTCCCTTTCCGATCCCGATCCCGGTCGAGGTCACGGTTCCGATCATGATCATAGTCACTGTCACTGTCACTGTCACTGTCACTGTCACTGTCACTGTCACTGTCACTGTCACTGTCACTGTCACTGTCACTGTCACGGTCACGGTCACGGTCACGGTCACGGTCACGGTCACGGTCACGGTCACGGTCACGGTCACGGTCACGGTCACGGTCACGATTTCAACGGCTGTCGATACCACCAAACCCAGTGTTAATTCAGCATCCGAATTTTCTCGAAGTCCTGTTCCTCACGGCCACGAGTATCCATGAATTTGGGATACGATGTGCCTCGCACCCTCGTGACGATGAATGGTGCGTATTCCGGTGACCGTGAGTGTCGGGTGTCCCTGATGACTATGAGTGCCGCACGTCCCTGTTGACTATGAGTGTTGGACATCCCTGGTCACTATGAGTGCCGCACGTCCCTGGTGACTGTGAGTGCCGGACGTCCCTGGTGACTATGAGTGCCGGACGTCCCTGGTGACTATGAGTGTCACACGTCCCTGGTGACTATGAGTGCCGGCCGTCCCTGGTGACTATGAATGTTGGACATCCCTGGTCACTATGAGTGCCGCACGTCCCTGTTGACTATGAGCGTCGGACGTCCCTGATGACTATGAATGCCGGCCGTCCCTGGTGACTATAAGTGGCACACGTCCCTATTGACTATGAGTGCCGGCCGTCCCTGGTGATTATGAATGCCGCACGTCCCTATTGACTATGAGTATCGGACGTCCCTGGTGACTATAAGTGGCACACGTCCCTGTTGACTATGAGTGCCGGCCGTCCCTGGTGATTATGAATGCCGCACGTCCCTATTGACTATGAGTATCGGACGTCCCTGGTGACTATAAGTGTCACACGTCCCTGTTGACTATGAGTGCCGGCCGTCCCTGGTGATTATGAATGCCGCACGTCCCTATTGACTATGAATGCCGGCCGTCCCTGGTGACTATAAGTGCCACACGTCCCTGTTGACTATGAGTGCCGGCCGTCCCTGGTGACTATGAGTGCCGCACGTCCCTGTTGACTATGAGCGTCGGACGTCCCTGATGACTATGAGTGCCGCACGTCCCTGTTGACTATGAGTGCCGGCCGTCCCTGATGACCATGAGTGCCGCACGTTCCTGTTGACTATGGCGTCGGACGTCCCTGATGACTATGAGTGCCGCACGTCCCTGTTGACTATGCCGGCCGTCCCTGGTGTGAATGCCGCACGTCCCTGATGACCATGAGTGCCGCACGTTCCTGTTGACTATGAGCGTCGGACGTCCCTGATGACTATGAGTGCCGCACGTCCCTGTTGACTATGAGTGCCGGCCGTCCCTGGTGATTATGAGTGTCCACCCCGGTGGGACATCGGGCCGTGCCGACGGCCGGCCGGCGCCGTATTGATCGATTCGGCGCTGCTCGCACCTGACAACAGTCCACAATATTTTGACTGCACGGCGGCTGTAATGTGTGCCCACCGGCCGTCGCTGGTCCCTGGTCGATGGTACACGCCGAAGCCGAGCCGCCCACCCTCAACGACAACTGAGCGCTCCGTCGTCGGCGACCTGGCCACGCTCGCCTCCACTCCGCCCTTGCCGTCGCTACCGTCCCGCTCAGCTGTCGCCCTGCCCAGCTGTCGCCCTGCCACACGCAGCACGTTCGATGCTCGTCACTGCAGCACGTTCACAAACAAACCATTTGGTTTGTGTTGCGTCAAGTTCGATGCACGTCGGCGCGAAGAATCCACACCAGCCACTGTTGTGCTCCGTCTTCTTTCTGTCAGTCTCTTTGCTGTGACTCGGAAGGTAGAGTTATCTGTGGCCGTGCTTATGCGACGATGTTATCAGCCTTTTCTGGTGTGGTGCTGTCTAGTCTAGTCAGACGCAGTCCTCGTGTCCTCGGTCGTAGACTGGATTGTCGGGGCCGCTATGTCATAGGGCTCCATGCCATCTCCACAGTCTGCCAGGTCTTTGGCCTGGGTGAGAGACCTTGGCTATACGTCAGCGCGGCATCGTTGATCAGTCATTGCGCTGTACAGCCGCCGTTGGAGGTGGCCATTGATGTGCAGTCTCATTCTTCCTGGTGGGGTACCTCTCATAAGTTTGCACACTTCCGCTTCAGCGCTATACAGGAGTCCATCTGCTTCGCGCGAGACACGCTGATGGACGTTGTGTCGCCATCGCACTTGGTATTAACTTGCACCTAAGAAGTTCTAAACTGATTTCACGCAGAATAGACTGCTAATGACAACATCCATAACATCTAGGTTAAGTTTACGATCGCCATTTCGGCTCGGGTAACGTAAAGTGGAGACGGCCGGCCGGCATTCCTACCCCTTCTTCTTGACGTCTTGCCGCTGTCAAAACACCACCCACACCCACGCCAGCTACAAATTATCTTGCGGAGGAGTAAAGCAAAACTAAAACTATTTAGACACGAGGGAGATCTCCCCCACCCAGCCTCTCCTTCAGCACCTAAAACCCCACACAAGCCATTTCGTAAAACTCCCTTAACGTAAACGTACACTAGTCTGCGCTTGCTCGCAAACACTCGCTTTAAAGACAGACATGTAACGTACTCGCTTTAAGGGCGAGTACGTTATTATTACATCATAATAATAAAAACATCTCTGATGAGACACAACTCCGATGAATCATGTATCTCCGGTGTATCTCGTGTATCTCTGGTGTATCATGTATCTCCGATGTATCTCGTGTATCTTCAGTGTATCTCGTGCATCTCGTGTATCTCCAGTGCATCATGTATCCCCTATGTATCTGGTTTATCTCCGGTGTATCATGTATTCGCGGTGTATGATGAATCTCCGGTGTATCATGCCATGAGGTATGCCAGTTACCTTGCACTAAGCTCTTCGGCCATGCGCGAGACCTTCGTTGTTTTTTTTATGTTGCTGATATTGTTTGAAAGATGGGCATAATTTGCACAGAGCCGTCATCAAGCACACATGTAGATTACCTACTCGTATGCCGCTCCTCCAGTGCCCACGTGCTGCCTTCTCGTATGCCGACCCTCCAGTGCCCACGTGTTGCCTTCTCGTATGTCGACCCTCCAGTGCCCACGTGTTGCCTTCTCGTATGTCGACCCTTCAGTGCCCACGTGTTGCCTTCTCGTATGCCGACCCTCCAGTGCCCACGTGTTGCCTACTCGTATATCGCTCCTCCAGTGCCCACGTGTTGCCTTCTCGTATGCCGACCCTTCAGTGCCCACGTGTTGCCTTCTCGTATGCCGACCCTCCAGTGCCCACGTGTTGCCTACTCGTATATCGCTCCTCCAGTGCCCACGTGTTGCCTTCTCGTATGTCGACCCTTCAGTGCCCACGTGTTGCCTTCTCGTATGCCGACCCTTCAGTGCCCACGTGTTGCCTACTCGTATATCGCCCCTCCAGTGCCCACGTGTTGCCTTCTCGTATGTCGACCCTGCAGTGCTCACGTGTCAGCCGGTGTCTGACAGTGTACGTCACCGTGTTGAGTCAGCGACATTGTGCTGGGCTGGCGAACATGCCGAGCGCGTGCGTGAACGCCTCGGCACGTCGGCTGGACACCGGTCTGCCGCTGGAGGCTGGTGGGATGTGTTCTCAGCGCCGCTGTGGCGACGACCTTGCACTCGACCGTGCCGCGTGTCCACCCCACCGCGCACGTGCACCCTCTGCGCACGTGCACGGCGCGTGGCGGCCCGCCGACCGCCGTCCGGTCGGTCGTGTACGACTGTGGCCGACGGTGCGGTGACCGAGTGCTGCCGCCCGGCAGGCGCACCTGCAGCTCTCCAACTTGAACACGGTGGGCTCGCTGCCGCTGATGCCGCACGCCGGGCTCGGCTCGCCCACCTCGGTGGCCGGCAACACGCCCTGCTCCACCCTGTTTGTGGCTAACCTCGGCCAGAACGTCACCGAGCAGGAGCTGAAGGAGATATTCGGCAGGTGAGGCGGCGCGTCGGCCGTGCCACCACTCACACGGCGTCAGCGGCGTGGTCTCCTGCTCGCCCGTGGGTGCCCGGCCGCTCGCCGAGAAATGTGTTGACTTAGCCACGGGGCGTGTGTGATAATAGGCGTGCAATGGATCGAGCAAACTGAAAACCAACTCGGGCACCCACCGGACGATCCCAGGAGCCACACCGCTGCACAATGCGTATCGGTGTAGGTGGTGTAGATAGATCCTTGCCGCGTTGCTATTGCACAGCAGTTGAGACGGCCACCAACTAACTGGATGTACTACCTTCTGTTTCGCGGGCGCCAGTTTGCCGAGCTATTGAGTCAGCTGAGCGCTTGGCGCCAGTACTTGTCGCTCTGTACTCTCACTATAGCATCACGACACTCCTATCGACCGGGCATGAAGTACTAACTGGCGTCGGCCTCACCAGGTGGCAGGCACAGCGCACCTGTCTAACGCACGCCTCTCTCCTGCCTCACAGCCCGCCTGGGTTCACTAGGCTGCGCATGCTCACCAAAGGTGGATCGCCGGTCTCGTTCGTCGAATATCAGGACACGAATCACGCGGCATTGGCTATGGCAATGCTACAGGGGTTCGTTCTCAGCCCGGACCGGGGTGGCATTAGGATTGAGTACGCCAAAACAAAGATGGCCGACGCCGGTAAGCAAGACCGGAGTGTGTGGGATGTGATTCGCTCAACGGGGGCTGTCGAGCTGTGAAAAGACGCGGCGTAGTGCGTGAATCTAGCGGGGGACGGGTCCGGATCGCCCCACCCATTTGTGGAAGCTCCGACAGGCCCGGTTGTGGAATCAGTCGCATGCTTCTCGACGCTTTCGTGCAGGGCTGCATGGGTCGAAAAATACCAAAGATTCCTGCAACAAACCTCCGATTCAGTTGTCGTTTTCCAGAAATCCTTACCCAATGTACCACTCCATAAGCCGTAAGTAGGGCTTCACAACAGACATAATTTTGAGATCAACAATTTGTTTTGCCTATTGTTGTTTTGTGATGCAAAACAACAATGTGTTGCTTTGTTTTGTTTTGTTTTGTGGTTATTCGTAGCATTTGCCTTTAAGATGACGTATAATAAGTTCTTTTGTAATTATGTATACGCAGAATTTGCATTGATAGCACATTCTATCTGCCTGCTGCGCTTTTATTCCAGTTGAGGAGTTTTTCATCCTCCCTGGGATTCCATCTAATAAGGTGATTGTGATTTATATTTGCTGATGTAAGCTGGAACAAAGGTGTGAAATTGAACCGCCGTTTCGGTGATTCGGTCCAGTCTTTAGCGGTGTGTACTTAAGTGGTGCAACATTTTGAGGTCACATGGTGCATGCAATCAGCCTCAAATACAATGAAGCCTAGGCAGTCATTTGCAGGGTGCAATGCATGAAGACAATTGGCAGGTCCAAATGGATTGGAGGCATACCACATAGGGTGCCATGTTCAAAGTTAAAGTTATTGGGAGGGCACAGCCAACATTTGGGTGGGGTGGAGTGGGGAAGTGCCCTTTCAAAGCATGCAAAGCTTCTTCAGGTACAAGATAAAGCAGGTGTTTTGATCTGGTAGCGTCGCTGCGGTTTGATGTCTCCTCTTATGTTGATAGAAACAGGGACCCGATTTTATTTGGCTACCACACAGTAGTGCAGCCATAATTTGTGCTCAGAGTGACATCAGGAGCATGGCAGGGAATCCCGGGTGGTTCAGGGGAGGGGGAGGGGGCGGAGCGGTCCGACTCTTCGGATTTGGTATCCCGCCAAAGTTATGTTGTCATTTTCGCTATTCAATCCGAAAATATGGCCTGAACAGAAGGACCTGGAAGCCCTTGGTTTCGCGAGAAATATCCAGCCTTCATCAGGGGCGATAAGGACCGCTTAGTTTGGCTAAAGATCTTCAGCCTTGATCAGGGACGATAAGGACCCCTTGGTTTTGCGAGAGATCTCCAGCCTTGATCAGGGGCGATACAGATTCCTGGGGACAAGAACACCTTGACCAAAGCCCAGCTGGTATCCCAGATGCCAACAGGGGAAAATAGTATACAGGTAGCCAAATGTGTGTGGACTTCTCGCTGCGTTGTATTCGACCCAATTCGAAATCAAAATGCCTTCCCGCACGTTAAATTCAACATGTCAGAGGTGGCACAGGGGGGTTGACTGTGGGTACATGGTATGCTGCTGCCCCCGCAGTCACCATATCAGACTTGGCCCTGCACCGACCCATCTGATCGCCTATGGGCTACGCCTCTGGTCCCGTCGTGAGGTCCACTCGCCGATGGTGCTTTATTTCGATAAACCGCTGCCTTCAGGGACGCCCGTCGCCTGGAAGACGTGGCTTGTGCAGTCTCCTGGCGGAGCGTTATACTTGAACACCGATAATGCCCGCTGCACTTGTTCGTTACTCGTGATACTCTAAGTCATATATGTATTGTGTACATGTGGCAACATTTAAAAGAGGTGACGTGCCGTCCCCTGACCCTGCTGCTGGAAAGGTTTCTGCCATGCCATCTGGTTTAGCTTCGTTTCGTGGAGTACCACGACTGGGGAACGTTCCTTCTTGGTATGCCTTGTAAAGATGGAGCAGGGGAAATGTAGGCATTCATATAGTTTTGCCTTTGTCGTCATGCATTTTGTATGCGTGTGCTCTTGACGAATGTGCAATGTGCATGCCTATAGTTTAAACTGCGGGCATGAACTGGCAACTTCCTGCAGTAATTTGCAGAGTTCCTATTTGTCTTCCTACCTGTAACACTTTCCATATACTATGCAATTTTCAACCCACACCTACAGCACTTACACCCGATTTCCATTCGCAGGGATCCAAGACTAAGGGTGGACAACATAATGTCGCATTGAAACGTCGCCGTGCGTCTAGGAATCTCCATCTACTTACCGGGCGCGACGCACGATGGCAGCACCGTCGCCCCTCAGGCACCGCCGGACGGCCGCAGATCTGAGCCCGCCCGAGTCCAGTTGTCGTGGCAACCCAGCCGCGCCCGCTCCGTGCCGCCTACAGGCTCGTCTTTCACACGGCGCCGGGGCCAACAAGTAGAAGTCTGGCATTGTCCACCGCGCCGCCCGATCCCATCCCGTCCCAGTGAAACACACAAACATATCAGCAGCCTTGTGACGCGCGAAGCTCTTGCCTCCTTGGAAGGGAATATTTTCTGCGGCGCCTGCCGTGCCGACGCGACACTGGCGCCGACCACACCGCGTGGTGGCTCGCGCATGCCGTCTTGAGATTTTTCTGGCAGCGTTCTGCAGCGAGTCCGCCCGCTCCCAGGCTGCGGTGGCGCGGCGCCGAGAGCGGGGGCCGTCTGGAGCAGTTGGACAGCGTTCCGCGGCGAGTCGGCCCGCCCCGAGGCTGCGGCGGCCTGGCCCGCCGCGGAGGCCACCGGACAAGCGGCCAGTCGTCGAGCCCGTCGTGCGGTGGCGCAGCTCGACCGTCACCGATCCTGCTGCAGTGGCGCCGGCTGGCGACGAAGAGTTGTAGCTTTATTTCCGACAGTATGTAGATGTCTCGATAGTTCCTCGCTGTAGATTCAGTCCATTCGCTGTTCGGTGTTAGATTCGGCCGCGCTTGGAGCGCGTCGCGCCGGTCAAACCGAGGGTAGGTTTAAGCGGCCGACTCTCTCGCATAGGCTCGGACGCGCCCACACCCGAGCCAGTGCCGTGCTGGTGCCACCGGTGCGCCGGGCGACGCGTCGTTCAGCAATACGCCGCGGCCGTGGTCGCGTGCCACACGGCCGCCGCCAGTAGAAGCTTGCGGTGTGGTGCGGTTGTGCGACGCCCAAGCAGGCGCCGCCTGGACAGTGGCTCAGCGCATTCGACAGGACGCTTTCGCTGATGGAGACGCAGAGGCGTGCCGGTTTGCGGCGCGAACGCTCGCCTTCGAATTCCGTCCAATTTGGCTCTGGCAGCTCAAACGTTGCGATAGCGTGGATAGTGCAGCTGCACGCCGGTCGGACTGAGTGCCGAACTGAGTGCCGGACTGAGTGCCGCACTGAGTGCCGCCCCGGTCCGACCACACGACCTGTCTCAGTCGGTCGGCCGGCCCGACCGCAGCTGCACTATTCCCGTCGAGATTCGTTGCCTTACAACTTTGTATCGTCCGATCAAGCGAGTGCTGTGTACGAGTATGTAGGTGTTGTTTGTAATTTACCGGCTGTCCCAGGCAGGCGTCGTGAGGCGCGCGACGGGAGCGTCAACGACCGCTTTTCGGAACAGGACATATCAGTGGTTCCCTCCATGGATGTGCACGGGCGGCAGCAGCAGCGGAGGCGTGTCGTCGTCGTCGTCGTCGTCGGTTCTGTCCGCCCGCCGGGCCCGTGTGCCAGCCGCCAACCGTCCATTGACACTCGCCCCGGCCGCCTCCTGGTCTGACAGCCGCTCAGACAGGTCAACGGCCACGTTTTCGGATTGAAACCGAGTGTTGCCAACTGAGATCTACCCAGTTGCGCCCTAAAGTAGACTCCCTAAAGACGTGCAGCCCGAATATTTGTGGTGAAACAGAGCCTTGATTGGATTATGTACCTTTTGCATGAGGTGCTTTCGTCACCAGCGCGGTGTCGCAGTCCATCTAAAAAAATGCTTAAAGAGGCCTTTCAAACTGAAACTCAATGAAGGCCAACCGATCAGTGGTCATGTTCTTTTTTTACAAATGTGTGCACGCGTATGATTTACCTGGTATATTAAAATGCGTATAGGTATGGGCCAGATGTAAAGGTGTGTTGCGACTTGGTTCAGCTGTCGGACACTTCATGTGTGATGATTTGCCAGTACTACGGCATTGTTTCATTTCTGCTTCGCTATCGCTCACTTCCAATCTGGAACGCGGCGCATTGTAGCTCTTTTATTCGTTTTATGCGACTGTTTATTTCATTCCGTGTTTCTGGTTGTGGTTCGTTCAATAGTTGCACGCTGTTTGTTTGCGTTGTCGTCGTATTCTCAATTGCTTAGTTCCACGAAGACCCCATCTGCCTCTCCGTTCGCTCGGAGACATTTCGCAGTTTGTGTTCGCGACTCTTTCGTGACGAGATGTTACAACAAGCTTCATACAGCTATCAAACAGCAAGCCCCGTCGCCAGAATGACAGGATGATTAATATGTGAACGTCGGACCTTGTACATATGTAATACGTGTACGTAGTTTAATTAAGGGGTTCATTGTTTGTATGAGACGTGACCGTCTCGGAAGCTACGTCCCAAAGAGTTTATGTTGATAGTCATTTGAGGTCAGGTCGAAGCGTAGCAGCGCCGCGCGTACGGCTATTGGAGCATTTAGTTTCACTTGTTGATTCCACACTGAAATGACAGCCCTTTAGGCTTTATCCATATTATTTATTTTCATAGTGGAGATGATGATATTATAAATGGATACCACCGACCAGCTGAGGGCCTCGTGGCGTGTGACGTCGTTCCGTCAGATGTTGGACAGATGTCCCGGATGTCCGACAGACGCCCGCCGAATGTCCATTTGGAGTGTGCGGGACGTCCATCGGATGTTCACCGGATGCTCATCAGCTGTTCATCGTCGTCCATCGGACATCTGACAGTACATCGGACATCTGACAGTACATCGGACGACACTGTACCGACCCGTCCGTTCATCTGACCGATGAACGTCGGCCAGATGTTGGGCGGGCGTGAGTCGGATATTCGCGAGCGGCGGTGATGCATACCACCGTGCGGAGTATCCGGCGCAGCGCGGCGCGGCGCCGGAACGCCGGGCGGCGACACTCGCTGCGCGGCCCTTCCGATCAACCTGCGCCATGATTCCACACGGTCCGGCTGGGCCACGTGTCCTGCGAGGTCGAGGCCGACCAGCTCCTGACGACTCCCTCGAAAGGGCCGAAGCGATGCGACCGCCGGCAGCTCAGATACGTCCTGGAGGCCCGCGCCGGTCGTGCTGTCTGACCTCGGCTGCCAGCTGTGCTGTCTGACCTCGGCTGCCGGTCGTGCTGTCTGACCTCGGCTGCCGGCTGTGCTGTCTGACCTCGGCTGCCGGCCGTGCTGTCTGACCTCGGCTGCCGGCCGTGCTGTCTGACCTCGGCTGCCGGCTGTGCTGTCTGACCTCGGCTGCCGGCTGTGCTGTCTGACCTCGGCTGCCGGCCGTGTTGTCTGACCTCGGCTGCCGGTCGTGCTGTCTGACCTCGGCTGCCGGCTGTGCTATCTGACCTCGGCTGCCGGCCGTGCTGTCTGACCTCGGCTGCCTGCCGTGCTGTCTGATCTCGGCTGCCTGCCGTGCTGTCTGACCTCGGCTGCCGGCCGTGCTGTCTGACCTCGGCTGCCTGCCGTGCTGTCTGACCTCGGCTGCCTGCCGTGCTGTCTGACCTCGGCTTCCGGCCGTGCTGTCTGACCTCGGCTGGCGGCCGTGCTGTCTGACCTCGACTGCCAGCCTATGCTGGCCGTCTGGACCGCCAGCCTGTGCTAGCCAGGTGTCGCTCTCTGCATCCTATCATATTCTTGTCCTCGTCATATTTTGTCGGCGGCCGTGCCCAGCCGGATGGCCGTTCTGCGAGCAGCTGACCGTCTGCGATCCCACGTGGTCACAAACTCTGTATATTGTACGCGCTCTCGTGACAGGCTACCGATACTTCTGTCAGTGTTAAATTATTTGGTCATGTTTGAGCGCGTTAGCTAGTCATCGTAAGTCGGCTTGTGTACAGTAGGCGGTCTCTGTTGCTAGTTTGTCATGGGTCCAAGGTGTGTGGGCGATGCCTGAATAAATCGCTGCAAACGCATCATCCGCTGTCGGTCGGTGTCGTTGAAGAGACAGATGCCGAACAAGAAGAGCACTCAGATACCGGAATCGCAGGCGGCAGAATGCGAACACGGACGTGGAACACAAAGCGGTTGTTCTGCTTGACATGCGTCAGCATGTCTTCCAGGAACAGCCGGCTTCATAAACGCGGGCAAATAATCGACAATATATTCTACCACAGTGAGAATCAACGGAACACAGAACACACACCGCTGTCGATACCAATCGGAACAATATAACATGCTCCAAACATTCGATAACAAAACTTGTCACGTATTTGGCGATGTGGCATATTGAAGGTTGTTTGACCAGCTACTCATCACATACACTGAACAAACGGAACAGTCCCGTAAATACTAATACTGGCTGACTAGACAGCATTGGCACATTACCAATGAGCAACAACATTGGGACTATTGGCATCATTGGGCACTCGCTTCACCTTGCGACACTCGCCACACATCTTCCTCACTGCGAGACTCCATTCACGCCTCACACCACGACGTCGGGCACCAAGCACATACTGCAACATCTGGCGTGCTTCCCTTGCTGCGACAATGCTACCACCACTCACACCGAAGGCTCCTGCCACACTCCGAAACACGAGCTCCTACCAAACTCCGAAACACCGAAGAGTCGTCTCATACTGCGACACCGGGCACTCAACACAAACTGCAACATCAGACATCGCCACTCACCGCTGGGCTGGTTTTGCTGCGGAGCATCCCAGAACACGGACAACTTACTGGTCCTGTGTCAAAGAGCAAGCTCAGCATACGTCCACACAACGACTGTCGCTTATGGGCCCATCCGTGCCATGGGCGTATGGATAACTTCGACTTATGGGCCCATCCATGCCATGGGCGTATGGATAACTTCGACTTATGGGCCCATCCGTGGCATGGGCGCATGGATAACTTAGACTTAATCGAATGAACGTGTATTTCATTGAAGTATTGCCAGGTGTGACGTGCTCTGCTGTATGTCATGTGATTCAATACGCACACACAATGCTTAATGGAACCTGGCCACACAAATATGAGTACCAAAAGCGATTTTCGGTAGCTTACCGTCAACGAGGTCAACAGCGTCAACGAGGAACGTGATGATGTGACGCGATGAATGAGTGTAACCGGAAATTATGAATGGTGGCAACCGAACATCTTTGACACGATCCGGCACTTCTCAACCAGGAGCTACCAAGCATGGCAAATGGTAACTTTGTGTAAGCATAGTAAGCACTTGAGTCAATCCGTGGAAATACCATGCTGCTGCTAACACACCTATATGCCTCTCATCTCAGGTGGAATAGACGCCTTGTCGACATCTACTGGTGTCCCAATCCACTCAATAGACGCCGTGTCGACACCCACACAGTTGTCCCAGTCCACTCAATAGACGCCATGCCGATACACACACACAGCTGTACCAGTCCACTCAATAGACGCCGTGTCGACAAACACAGTTGCCCTAGTCCACTCAATCGACTACGTCACACATGGACAAGTCCGAAACAAGCACCACTGCTTGTTCAGAACACGCTCCACGTTGTACCAACAGCAACACATTGCCCGGACGTTGTGAGTCGGCGTCACCCTCCTGCAATCACATGGACCTGGCCGATAACCTAACCACTTGGCAGGACGTGCGGCGATCGCCCACCAGAGCCGAGAATCACGCGTCGAGTACACTCGACACCGCTGCTGCGAGGTTGTCCGCTGACAGCAGAGCTACCTACAACGGCCGGCCGCCACTCGGTCACACCGACGTGGTCATCTCGTCGATGATGCTCATCTCGGCCTGCGGCTGCCACTGCGGACCGTTCCTCAGGACCAACGTTCGCAGCGGCTGCGGCAGCGGCTGCGGCTGCGGCTGCGGCTGCGGCTGCTGCGGCGGTGGCGGCGGCCGCTGCTGAGGCGGCGGCGGCGGGCGACGCCGGTCGCACTCCTCCAGCCTGGCGCCGAGCCGACTCAGACAGTCGGGCTCGCTGACACTCATGGCGGCGGCCATCTGCAGCGGCCGCGACAGCAGCATCGCCTCGCGGTCCGTGTGCAGCAGGAAGTTCTCCACCTTGTCGCAGCTGGTGATGCAGTCGCCCGGGAAGTAGTAGGTGTAGTTGTCCAGCTGGTCCAGCAGGCCCTCCTCCGAGATGCACGTCAGCCCGTCCGGCACGCGCTCCAGCAGCCTGTCGTCCACCACGTCGACGCTGTTGGCGAACGAGATGGACTTGCCGATGCGCGCCAGCTGTGGCGTGCGGCCGTAGGCGCCGGGCGCCGAGTGGGCGCTGCCCTCCTCCGGCGGGAACGCGCACGTGCACACCTTGTGCGCGCTGTCGTCGCCGGCCGTCAGGTGGCACGGGTCGTGGCCCGACGACAGCTGACTGTCCACCGTCGTGTAGGACAGCGTCGTGTCCATCTTCCGCAGCTTGTTGCGGAAGACGTTCATCATGAAGAACACGCACGCGCCGAGCATCACCACTGCACTGGAGAAGTAGTAGCCGGCTTTTGCGCTGCGGTTGTTGATGTAGGCTGAAACGGAAGCGCGCCGCTTCATGATGTGGCAGCGAACGGTGTCGTTCGCCAGGTGCATTCAACGTTAACTTTAATGCTATCGCTCCCAATCGTTGCTGTGGGAAAGGTGGCGGCAACAAGTTAAACCAGCGTTCATGTCGCTGCGTCACCACTCGCTATCGAACACGGGACTGCAGAGTAGTGCATTAACGGTTTCGATAGCTCAGCGGCATGGTACTCGGAAGGAACTGCCGGCATTTTCTGTTCACGTTATGCCGCTGATCCAGTCCTGAATTAAATAATGCTTTGCGGGCCACACGTACCCCACGTCTCACATAGTGCGGCCGCCAGTAGCGAGACACAGCAGATGCCGTATCATAACGTCAAGGAACACTGAGAACTTGTGCGTAAGCCGGCTACCAAGCAGCAGTCCGTATGGTGGATTACACAACTGTCAAAGCGTAGCGACAGGACATTGCCCTGTAGTGCCGTCAGTGCAAGGACGACCTGCACGACCTCACCTGTGATCGGCGCCGCCAGCAGGCTGCTGAGGGCTCCGGCAGCCTGCACCAGCGCCCAGGCGCGACTGAAGTTCCGGGCGCGCACCCGCTCGTACGTGTACACCTTAATAGCGTACCGGTACCCGCCCAACAGCACCCCGTACATCCAGGTGAAGAGCACGTAGCCGTGGTATCCCTCGATCACGGCCAGAGACAAGAGACTCACGCCTGCGTCCAAGGTGAGGCGTGTTACTGAGGAACTCCTCGGCTATATCTAGAGACGCACACCAGCGTGCAATACGACACATATTACTGACCAATACATCGACCATGTCCAGAGATCCACATAGGCATCCAAGATGAGATTTGCTAGGAACCCCCAATTATGTCCGGAAGCATAGACTTATGCGTACGTCGAAGATGCATCAGGCGTCATAGCAACGACAAAACAATGCAGACACGACAATAAAGCCCTAGTGAATTCCAAGAATGCGCGCCGGGAAAACAGCAAGAATTGCCACTTCCTTCAAAAACAGTTCATCCACAGAGACGAAGTTTACAAACACCACAACAGCCACCGTCTGTGACAGTCATTCACTTTTAATCTCTGACAAATGTTCGGCTCAAAGAACTTGAACAAAACCTGAAAGCAAAAAAAAAAGCGAAGGCAAACAAAGCCGCGCTGAGAAGCTGCGCCAGCTGCTAAATGATCCTTCTGCTCTACAAAGCAGACAAAGGCTTGCATCGGGTGGGTGGCGGCCACCCCCGGGGCGTTTCTGAGAGCCGCGAATGCTGCCGGCGGCAGTCACGCCGCGCACAATCGCCGCTCACTTCAGCAGTCACGCCATGTCCAATGCAGCCGTATTCGTAGCAGCAGGCGGCGGCTGACACGCGGCCTGGACACCGGCTGAGCCCGAGCTGAGATCGGACCAGCTGAGATCCCAGCTGCATGGCTGGGCCAGAGCTGAGATCGGACCAACTGAGATCCCAGCTGCATGGCTGGGCCAGAGCTGAGATCGGACCAGCTGAGATCCCAGCTGCATGGCTGGGCCAGAGCTGAGATCGGACCAGCTGAGATCCCAGCTGCATGGCTGAGCCCGAGCTGAGATCGGACCAGCTGAGATCCCAGCTGCATGGCTGGGCCAGAGCTGAGATCGGACCAGCTGAGATCCCAGCTGCATGGCTGGGCCAGAGCTGAGATCGGACCAGCTGAGATCCCAGCTGCATGGCTGGGCCAGAGCTGAGATCGGACCAACTGAGATCCAAGCTGCATGGCTGGGCTAGAGCTGAGATCGGACCAACTGAGATCCAAGCTGCATGGCTGGGCCAGAGCTGAGATCGGACCAGCTGAGATCCCAGCTGCATGGCTGGGCCAGAGCTGAGATCGGACCAACTGAGATCCAAGCTGTATGGCTGGGCCTGAGCTGAGATCGGACCAGATGAGACCCAAGCTGCGTGACTGGGCCTGAGCTGAGATCAGACCGGATGAGGTCAAAGCTCCGTCGACTGACGACCTGAGCGCTGCCGGGAGACACTCTACGAGAAGACGACGGCCGCGTTTTTGTGTCGACAGACAGCCAGCTGGTGCGGCGCGAGAGGAATCTAATCTCCGGCCGGCGGCCAGTCAGCTGTTGGAAGCGGTCGGCCGGCGCAGAGTTCAGAGTCGGACGGCCAATTAAGACGGATTTATGAAACACTAGGCAACAGGTGAGGCGGCATCCCGCAGACACGGCCATCTCATACACAGAACGGGTGGATGGTAGCGGAGCGTCTATCACGTGCTCGGAGGCTAGAGGGCCCGCAAGATCAAAGCGATGTATTTATACGTATGCCAGTTGGTATACGTATGCAGGCATGTGGAAATGTGAAGCGACACATTTTACATCTTGATCGAATAACTTGTGCATTTATCTAGCACAACGAGAAGTTCCCATAATAAAGTGTGGAAAGTAATTATTCGCCACGGTATTGTGTTGAAGATTCGATGAAATAAGAAGGAGTTTAGTGAGATAAACAAAGAATGACAGGAGCATACAAGCGTGGGGTGTGGCGACTCATTCGCACTAACAAATGGATCATCTCCACTGACGCACCATTAGGTGGCGGAAAGAATATCTGATATTCCCAGCAGAAGACAGCTGCTGGGAATTTGGTCATGACGAGTGGTGCCAACGCTCAAATTATGAGGAACTTTTGCAACAGTGTGCAACTGTCATTTGTGTTACCATGTATGTGAATCAGGATGCATGTTATTGCATGCGTATATTGTGTTACATAAGAAGCGATGCATGGATCTTACAGGCAATGCGTAGATTCCTACACGCATGGGTCGCAATCGTGGACCAAAACCCACATAGAAAAGTATAGACCAAACTTATCCCTGGAATGTTACCAATGGAATTGATCTTGCTGATCCAAGTCAACAAATGTCGCATGCAGGCCTGAATGATAAAATGAAGCGGAATTATATAACATGCAAGTATAAAACACCAAATATATATTGAAATAGGTTATTAGTCCTGGTAGCAATAATATACTTGCTTTAAGAACCAACCTTAATATAGCATGCACTAACTTTCAGATGTGACCAAATTTTCAAATGAATGTTCGGTTCAATTATGCTTTGCCTGTGAACAAATTTCATAGCAAGGCGCAACAGAAAGTATATCTGATATTGATATGTAAGAGCTATTGACCTGTATTTACATTTGACTCAGAACCGTGACAACCTTTGATGGCATCTCGTTCTAGCGGTGATGCAACACTAGCAGTTTGGGTAAGTTTGTCAAGGGAAATGTTTCCGGACAGCTTCAACTATCAATATTTAGGCAGCACCTAAGACGTAAAATATACAACATAGTAATAATATTCGCATGCAGCTGTTCAAAATGGTAAAATGGCATCCTCATTAATTCGGGCTGATATTTTAGTTATCCCAGCTATCTCAACACTGCTTGTTGCAATGCTTGCTACACCACGCCTTGCACATACTTTCTCCCTTTTGAGACTTCAGGTTTCATGGTTCAGGGTTTTGAATGTTCAGGGTTTAATGCAAACTGGATTGAAAATGGAAGTCGTCATTTAAACGTCAAGGGCATCCCAACTGTTCCTATACCGATAGTTATATAACACTCTGAATTACCAAACCACTATCAGGTTTACAACGATGCACTAGTCTGCTTTTCATCGAATACGCTACGTCATCCAACATCATTATATGAAAAGACCATACTCCAAAATGAAATGAGATATATAATAAAAATAATAATACACACACACACACACACACACACACACACACACACACACACACACACACACACACACACACACACACACACACACACACACACACACACACACACACACATATATATATATATATATAATTTTGAAATAACTAATAATACAAAAATGATATCTAAAAATAAACATGAGACCTCACACTAGACATACTTTTGACATGTGAAAACTCCCATTTTTGCCATCACAAAACACTTTTCAAAAGCAGAATCAACCCCAAGTGATAATCCTAGCATCAGGTTTGTGTTCGAGGTTCAGATCCTAATATCTGGAAATAGGGTCTAGGATATTCATCTGAGAGAAATTACTTCGGATGTTCCTTGTTAACATCATGGGTGACTTCTAAGGATTAAAACAAAATGTTCCCAATGCTTTTTAATTCACCAGGGCGACATATTATCTTCCCCCAGCAAGGTGTATTCCGGCCCCTTACCCCAGCCGGGCGCGGGTTAACGCTAGCTAAAGAGGCATATCCATGATGCGCAGCGTCACCACCTCTGCACCCACCAAGTCCGAGCAGAGTAGCCTGGCAGAGGTACTGTCGCGAGATCCAGCACTGTGTTGACGGCCGCACCACCACCACGCCGCAGCCCAGACAGCCCAGCGCCAGAGCCAGCCCCAGGAACGTCTGCAGCAGCCCCAGCGAGCCCGGGTCGAGCCCCTCCTCGTGACACTGCGCCATCTGTGCAGACCGGTCAGCGTCAGGTTCAGCCAGCTCAGCTCTTACTGCACCTCTTGGGTGACGGGAGGGTGCTGGTCAGCGTCAGGTTCAGCCAGCTCAGCTCTTACTGCACCTCTTGGGTGACGGGAGGGTGCTGGTCAGCGTCAGGTTCAGCCAGCTCAGCTCTTACTGCACCTCTTGGGTGACGGGAGGGTGCTGGTCAGCGTCAGGTTCAGCCAGCTCAGCTCTTACTGCACCTCTTGGGTGACGGGAGGGTGCTGGTCAGCGTCAGGTTCAGCCAGCTCAGCTCTTACTGCACCTCTTGGGTGACGGGAGGGTGCTGGTCAGCGTCAGGTTCAGCCAGCTCAGCTCTTACTGCACCGTCTGGACGGGGGGGGCACTGGTCACCGTCAGGTTCAGCCAGCTCAGCTCTTACTGCACCTCTTGGGTGACGGGAGGGTGCTGGTCAGCGTCAGGTTCAGCCAGCTCAGCTCTTACTGCACCTCTTGGGTGACGGGAGGGTGCTGGTCAGCGTCAGGTTCAGCCAGCGCAGCTCTTACTGCACCGTCTGGACGGGGGAAGGGGGGGGGGGGCACTGGTCACCGTCAGGTTCAGGCGGCTAATCTCCTCCTACTGCACGGTCTGGAGGAGAATGGAGGGGTGACCGCCGTCAGGGCCAGCCAGCTGAACCTCTCCTACTAGACCATCTGAAAGGACCAAGTTAGGATTAGCCAACTGATCTCCTCCTAGCGCACCACCTGGGGAGGGGTGTCAACGTCAGGTTCAGCCAGCTGATCCCCTCCTAGTGCACCACCTGGGGAGGGGTGTTAACGACAGGTCGAGCCAGCTGATCCCCTCCTAGCGCACCATCTGGAGTGGGGTATCAACGTCAGGTTCAGCCAGCTGATCCCCTCCTGGTGCACCATCCGGGATGGGGTGTCAACGTCAGGTTCAGCCAGCTGATCCCCTCCTGGTGCACCATCCGGGATGGGGTGTCAACGTCAGGTTCAGCCAGCTGATCCCCTCCTGGTGCACCATCCGGGATGGGGTGTCAACGTCAGGATGAGCCAACTGAGCACTTATCACTACACTGCTTGGAGTGGGGGTCAACGTCAGGGCCGACCAATCAGTTTCAAGGCAGCCTTTTTTATTTACATTAGCTGGTGTCAGATGATCTCTACCTGACCCGGATGGCTCAATCTGTTGCCACATGACCTCAGCTGGAACAGATATACCATTGGTTTACGTTCGCTTATCACACATCCACCGAAGATCGTCTTTACCAAGCCTGAGCTATGTTATGCATGCGATCGTGAACCATAAACGAAGCTGAAACTGTGGGCATGTGTGTTTCATGGCGGTTTTGAATGCGTTCGGAACAGTGTATTTGTCTACAGCGCATGCGTCGCCTTGTCTGGACCAAAACCGCTCGAAAAGAGGTCGCTAAATGAAGGCGTCATCGGTTTAGGGATCCTAGCGTATCGCATGGAACACGTTGCCGTTGAAATAGTGTTTATTAATCACAGGTACGAGCCGCAATGTGACCCTAGAAATATTGGTTAAATATTATCCTTGTCTCATGGTCCTGCCGCACACATTTTGCATTGGGTCATCTGAGGGGTGTTCAAGAGTGTTAGAGATGTTTTAGGCCGATATCAGGGCAGCATTGATCACCAGGATATCCTAAGAGCCATAGGGCACGAGCAATCTCCCTTGACATCTGAAAATAATCATCGCAACCGGAAAGGAACACCAAAATTTCCCAAATTGGACTGATTTGATAGTCACCACTTGGCCATTTGCTAGATCAGCTTTAGCTTTAACTTTTAGCTTTAGCTAAGTCGATGATCGATGTAAGCTTATCTGAGTCGATGGCTTAAAATCGATCCATAACTTCATGGATTCATGCTAATATACCAAGCGTGCTATGCTACTTGTTTAATTGTTGCCGCGTCAGTTCTGGCGTTCACATTGGTCGATGAAACGAATTTCAAGTCTCCACTTCCACAACACAAATGAATCAGCGCACATCGCACCTTGCTCTTTCCATGCTTTTCTGCGAAAAATTATCCTGAGACATCTCGTGCTCAGAGCCAGAAGGAAACACCGTTGGAGACTTTTGCACCAGATAGAATCGCTATCGGCTTGGTCGAAGTGGTATTTCCTTTTAATAATTAATTAGTGTGCCGTGAGAATTAAGTGTGGTACCGCGATAATTCATCAGGATATCGTGATAATTCAATGGAGTACCGTAATAATTCAATGGGATAACTTGATAATTCAATGGGAAATCGTGATTATTTAATGTAGTACCGTATGGCCGGAAGGACAGGCGCCGCCACCTATTCCCCTGATATGCAAGCTCGGTCATGGTATTTGTCGTTTCATGTCGTCCCTTGATTCCTCTACGCGCGCTGTCAGCTATTCGCAGCTTAGCTGAGCTTGCATCCGGCTAATTAGTTCGAAACCAGTTGGAAAAAGTCCGCTTCAGCAATTAGTAACGGTTACGGTTCATCTGATGAAAATGAGAATTCACCGTGAGCGGTGCAGCGTTTTCAACTGCTGGCAATTGTGTCGACAAAACGTCACGGATCATATAAACTCCGAGATTATTGTAAAAAACACATTTACGAACATTCCTTTGGTATGTACCTCAGTGCATACAACGCTGCCGCTATGGTCTCCTCTGTCCTGGAAACGCAGAACTAGAGTCGCTACTCGCTCTCCTATGCACCCCTGGCTGAGATGTTCAGCCTACGACTGACTCGACCGCGGACGGCCCTGTCAGAGCAGTGCGTCAGACAGTCACTCAGTCAGACCTGTCAGTCAGAGTCAGTCAGTCAGACATGTCAGTCAGTCAGAGTCAGTCAGTCAGACCTGTCAGTCAGAGTCAGTCAGTCACATCTGTCAGTCAGTCAGTCAGTCAATAAGACCTGTCGGTCAGAGTCAGTCAGTCAGACCTGCCAATCAGAGTCAGTCAGTCAGACCTGTCAGTCAGTCAGTCAGTCAATAAGACCTGTCGGTCAGAGTCAGTCAGTCAGACCTGTCAGTCAGAGTCAGTCAGTCAGACCTGTCAGTCAGTCAGCCAGTCAATAAGACCTGTCGGTCAGAGTCAGTCAGTCAGACCTGTCAGTCAGAGTCAGTCAGTCAGACCTGTCAGTCAGTCAGTCAGTCAGTCAATAAGACCTGTCGGTCAGACCTGTCAGTCAGAGTCAGTCAGTCAGACATGTCAGTCAGTCAGTCAGTCAATAAGACCTGTCGGTCAGAGTCAGTCAGTCAGACCTGTCAGTCAGAGTCAGTCAGTCAGACATGTCAGTCAGTCAGAGTCAGTCAGTCAGACCTGTCAGTCAGAGTCAGTCAGTCACATCTGTCAGTCAGTCAGTCAGTCAATAAGACCTGTCGGTCAGAGTCAGTCAGTCAGACCTGCCAATCAGAGTCAGTCAGTCAGACCTGTCAGTCAGTCAGTCAGTCAATAAAACCTGTCGGTCAGAGTCAGTCAGTCAGACCTGTCAGTCAGAGTCAGTCAGTCAGACCTGTCAGTCAGTCAGCCAGTCAATAAGACCTGTCGGTCAGAGTCAGTCAGTCAGACCTGTTAGTCAGAGTCAGTCAGTCAGACCTGTCAGTCAGTCAGTCAGTCAGTCAATAAGACCTGTCGATCAGAGTCAGTCAGTCAGACCTGTCAGTCAGAGTCAGTCAGTCAGACATGTCAGTCAGTCAGTCAGTCAGTCAATAAGACCTGTCGGTCAGAGTCAGTCAGTCAGACCTGTCAGTCAGAGTCAGTCAGTCAGACCTGTCAGTCAGTCAGCCAGTCAATAAGACCTGTCGGTCAGAGTCAGTCAGTCAGACCTGTCAGTCAGAGTCAGTCAGTCAGACCTGTCAGTCAGTCAGTCAGTCAATAAGACCTGTCGGTCAGAGTCAGTCAGTCAGACCTGTCAGTCAGAGTCAGTCAGTCAGACCTGTCAGTCAGTCAGTCAGTCAATAAAACCTGTCGGTCAGAGTCAGTCAGTCAGACCTGTCAGTCAGAGTCAGTCAGTCAGACCTGTCAGTCAGTCAGTCAGTCAGTCAATAAGACCTGTCGGTCAGAGTCAGTCAGTCAGACCTGTCAGTCAGAGTCAGTCAGTCAGACATGTCAGTCAGTCAGTCAGTCAGTCAATAAGACCTGTCGGTCAGAGTCAGTCAGTCAGACCTGTCAGTCAGAGTCAGTCAGTCAGACCTGTCAGTCAGTCAGCCGGTCAATAAGACCTGTCGGTCAGAGTCAGTCAGTCAGACCTGTCAGTCAGAGTCAGTCAGTCAGACCTGTCAGTCAGCCAGTCAGTCAGTCAGTCAATAAGACCTGTCGGTCAGAGTCAGTCAGTCAGACCTGTCAGTCAGAGTCAGTCAGTCAGACCTGTCAGTCAGTCAGTCAGTCAGTCAATAAGACCTGTCGGTCAGAGTCAGTCAGTCAGACCCGTCAGTCAGAGTCAGTCAGTCAGACATGTCAGTCAGTCAGTCAGTCAATAAGACCTGTCGGTCAGAGTCAATCAGTCAGACCTGTCAGTCAGAGTCAGTCAGTCAGACATGTCAGTCAGTCAGAGTCAGTCAGTCAGACCTGGCAGATAGAGTCAGTCAGTCAGACCTGGCAGTCAGAGTCAGTCAGTCACATCTGTCAGTCAGTCAGTCAGTCAATAAGACCTGTCGGTCAGAGTCAGTCAGACAGACCTGTCAGTCAGAGTCAGTCAGTCACATCTGCCGGTCAGAGTCATCAGTCAGACATATCAGTCAGAGTCAGTCAGTCAAACCTGCCAGACAGAGTCAGTCAGTCAGACCTGTCAGTCAGAGTCAGTCAGTCAGACCTGTCTGACAGAGTCAAACAGCCATCGGTCATCTAAGCCATCGGTCAAAGTTATGCCGTTGAATGAAAATTCGCAGATCGGATGACAAGCTCAGGGTCTGCAAACAAATTGTGTCTTCTACGAGCCTTATCCCTTAGGGGAATCTGGGGAGGTATTCAAATTGAATTTTGTGACAAAAACACAGAATCTGAAGTGGAAATGTAACCCCTACTCATTGTGTTTGATCCAGGTTATGCCTGAACGTTTCAGTACTTTCATATGCTGAGTTATGTTTGACAAAATTTTTATCACCATCCTAGGTAACCCTAGATCGTGCGATCATGTGGTCATGAAGAACGCCATGCATGATTTGTCGCTCATTGTGTGCGAAGTGACAGTAAGCACGGCATAAGCTTCCGGTGCATGATTGAGTGAGGGCATGAGAGTATACTTGTGTGTAGTGCTTAGGTGCTTCATTATGCTTGCGCTAATAATCCATATAGACTTTTGTCTTGTTCGGTTCAATATAATCGATGCAATGGAAAATTCGCCGCTGATTGGATTCAACAACATTTTTCTTTCAGCGGGAGGTGATTATATTACGCTTCAATATATTTCTGCCGGATACAAGATACAAAGAATTTAACTGATGCGAGAATAATTTAACTTGTATTCTCCAAGTTACCTTATACACCAATTGAGACAAATAAGTAGACGTACACTGACATTTATTAGCCAGGATATGATACCACCTGATGCATAACATCATGTTCTACCAGAATTAAGCCCTCTTACCGTGCGATAAATTTCATAGTTTTTGGACATGCTTCCTGTGGGCGTTTTATGATTTGAAGCTGGTCCTTAAGATTGTCAAAGTATCTTACTGTTCCATCAAATGTGGCTCATCATGTTTATATTTTGCCCCAGCATTGCATTCGATTGGCTTTTCATTCTGATCTGCCGGTTGCTGTTTTTATATCGAGATAACGCACATGAATTTTGTTTTAGATAACTAATATCACACCAGCTAATTCGAAGAGGGTGGAGGGGTCAAAGTGGCACGATGGCTCGTACACAACGCAGAATCCCGACACCACTGCCGGTTGGGACTGTGATGACCAGCTGGCGCCGGCAGCGCAGACGACCTAACGACCTAACGACCTAACGACCTAACGACCTAACGACCTAACGTAGACGACCTAACGACCTAACGACCTAACGTAGACGACCAGACGACCTAACGACCTAACGACCTAACGACCTAACGACCTAACGTAGACGACCAGACGACCTAACGACCTAACGACCTAACGACCTAACGACCTAACGACCTAACGACCTAACGACCTAACGACCTAACGACCTAACGACCTAACGACCTAACGACCTAACGACCTAACGACATAACGACCTAACGACCTAACGACCTAACGACCTAACGTAGACGACCTAACGTAGACGATCTAACGTAGACGACCTAACGTAGACGACCTAACGTAGACGACCTAACGTAGACGACCTAACGCAGACGACCTAACGTAGGCGATCTGACGTAGACGACCTAACGTAGACGACCTAACGTAGGCGATCTGACGTAGACGACCTAACGACCCAACCTCGGACGGTAGGATTTGGATCTGTCTGGTGGTCGCCACCGCTCAAAGGCCGTGGTAGCCGTCTGACCAGAGCGACAGCCTGACCACCAGCAGCCTGGCCACCAGCAGCCCGGCCCCCAGCAGCCTGGCCCCCAGCAGGCTGGCCACCAGCAGCCTGGCCACCAGCAGCCTGACCACCAGCAGCCTGGCCACCAGCAGCCTGGCCACCAGCAGCCTGGCCACCAGCAGCCTGGCCCCCAGCTGGGGTTGACGGTCGATACAACCGCCGCCGAGTAATTAAAAAAATCAACAATGCGAACCATGCGGACGGTATTGTCCGCAGCCGGTCCGCACATAGCGAATAAGTTCAGTGTTCGACTGTCTGCAATACAGTTCACATTATTACTTCAACACATTATACGCTCTGCCACTTTTGCTAAGATTGGTCGTTAAGCCTACAAAGTGGCTGACCGTCACACGCACCACATATATTCGTCGACCAATAAAGTGCCGTTTTCAAGTGATATTGCACCTTTCGCCGACTGGGGAAAATATTAAAAGGCCATTTCTCACCATAACTGGGAAGTTAAAGCTTTGTTTGCAGAAATCGACGGTGGCCATTCCAGTCCGACGGTGACTTTATGAAATGCGAAATGTCAGGGGACATAAATCATTCAGAGCCAACATTGCAGCAGCAATCAAAAAGTTAAGGTGAATTTATACAGCTCAGTTTCATGCCATCTACAAGAATGTGCTTCCACACTTGTAGTATGCGATGTGTGTGATGTGTGCTTATTCTACTTCGGCGCTATCATTTTCCAGTGTTTGCTCTAGACGTTGTCATGCCAGATAATTCCATCATATTACATGTCACCAACTCCACCGACGAGCAGCTTAAAACAGAACAAAACAACTGAATTGCGTATCAGTACAAGTCCCATAACTTTATGAACAATATTTTACTTCAGCAAAGAAGTGATCTTCAACGCTTCAGCCGAAATGTGACATATATCATTAGGTACATACGCAGTGTAAGCTTTCTCTTAATTGCTTCATTCAATGATCTTCCAACACAGTGGCGTGACGAGTGAGCGTGGCCGGCTGTAGATGTTCCAACATAGTGGTGTGACGAGAGTGTGGTCGGCTGTAGATGTTCCAACACAGTGGCGTGCCGAGAGTGTGACCGGCTGTAGATGTTCCAACACAGTGGCCTGACGAGAGAGTGTGACCGGCTGTAGATGTTCCAACACAGTGGCGTGACGAGAGTGTGACCGGCTGTAGATGTTCCAACACAGTGGTGTGACGAGAGTGTGGCCGGCTGTAGATGACCAACACAGTGGTGTGACGAGAGTGTGATCGGCTGTAGATGTCCAACACAGTGGCCTGACGAGAGAGTGTGACCGGCTGTAGATGTTCCAACACAGTGGCGTGACGAGAGTGTGACCGGCTGTATGTGCTTCAAAGGTTGTCGTTGCAACAGATAATGTACACAATTCAACAACAATAATAGGTTGCTGGATGCCGGGTAATTCTTGTGTCGCAGCGCCGTCTTATTGGAAGTGTAGTAAATTATGTATCATTTATCAGAATTTATGCGTAGCATTTTACACTGTATATCGGTTGAGGTCATTATTAATACGCTTCCCTCCTACCAGCGAAACTTTCCAGTAAGGTGATCAACCGTGAATAATGAGCAGCACCATGCCATGCATTGGTTTGTAAACGTCACCGGCCTTGGAGGCTAACGGTTCGTCAGCGCACAACTTTTCATCAAACTTTGACATTCGCTATTAATGCAGGGGAATTCAAATTTAACATCGTGGACAAGGTTTATAATCAAGCTGTACAAATTGAGTCAGAAATAGAGAGGGCTAAGTATAATATTCAAGCTGACCGATATAAATGCATATATATGTATACATATAATTATATATATATATATATATATATATATATATATATATATATATATATATATATATATATATATATACTCGGTGCGATATGCTCACTTATCTGATATCACTTATCCCATTACATGGAAACTGATAATTGTCCGATAAGACTGCCCAGTGTAATGTTAGCAGTGTAAAGTTGGTGTGAAATGTCGCATTAGCATAAAGTCATAAAGTCATAAAGTCATAAAGTCATAAAGTCATAAAGTATTAAGGCTTAATAAGAGCCACAGGGGCCCATCTGGGTTAAGCCTATCTAGAAAAGGTACTAGAATGTACATACTCCCACCCCAATCAATCCCTTATCCCAAGTTCCTAGGAAGCTATATATCCCAGCCCATCTAACACCACTCACTTGCTACCGCCTAACACCCTCAATAATCACAAGCTCCTCCCATCACACCCATCGTGCCACCATAGACAACCTCATCAGCATCACATCCCGAAGAAAGGTGCCGAATCCACTGCTAGGCACATCCCACAGAAATTCATAAAGCGTTCAGACTTAATAAGAGACTCACTTGCTATTGCATAATACACTCAACAATTACAAACTCCTCCCATCATACCTATTGTGCTACCATAGACAATCTCATCAGTATCACATCCCGAAGGAAGGTGCTGAATCCACTGCTAGGTACACCCTATATAAAGTTATAAAGCATTTAGACTTAATAAGAGACTAACTTGCTATTTCATAACACAGTCAACAATTACAAACTCCTCCCAACTCCCACTCCTCCCTGTCGATCAACCTTCCCTGGAATACAGAAAAACAATCCCCCTATTCTTATAATGATTGTCTATGCCGTTTTTAAAGATGTTCAGTGTGTTGCTACTGACAATGGTTCCTGGCAGCTGGTTCCAGTGTTCTACTACCCTGTTGGTGAAGAAAGACTGTCTTAACCTTGTCCTGCTGTGATTAACTTTAATTTTGAATTGATGACCTCTAATTGCATCATTTCTGTTAAATTCAAACATTTCCCTGAGATATCCCTGTTCCTGACCATGAACAAATTTAAAAACCTCGATGAGATCTCCTCTCAGCCTTCTATATCTAAGTGAAAACATGTTCAATTTCTTCAGTCTTTCCTCATATTCCAGGTTGCCTATACCATTAACCATTTTTGTTGCCCTCTTTTGTACTCTCTCTAAAAGCCAACAATCTTTCTCATAACTAGGGGACCAAGCTTGGACACAGTATTCCAAATGTGGCCTGACATATGCACAGTAAAGCTTCCTGATGACCTCCTCACTTTTGTATGACACATTCCTCTGTGCAGTGCAGCGTTGGCCCTTACACTGGCCTCCCTGCACACCCCTTACTAAGGGGTGTGTATTGGTACAGCACTCCGTCCACCAGCAGCATGGGCGGAGGCTGGACTAACAGGCGCACAGGTTCACTCACAACTACACCATACTGCCAAGATTCGCGCTTTCCATGACCAACAGTACGGCAGGAGTGCACATTCAGGCTTCTCTCCCGACTGCAGGTTCGTTTGCCGTTTGACGGCCAATTTCACCGAGCTCACCAGAGGAACTAAAGAATACAATGCAATACAATATCAGGTCGCCTATAAACGCACTCCTTGTCAGCACGCGGCGCAACCAAGAAGGGCGACTCAGACCAGGAAACATGGAATACCTGGCCAGATGTTTGTACTGCCGTGGTTTCACACTTACCTTTCCTTACAGCTGAGCGACTCGGACTTCCACTCACGAGCAGCATGAAATGAATGCACGACCCTGACCTCAGCTCTCTAACAGAGCACGGAGACCCAGGCCTCAACTCACCAGCAGGATCAGACGAGTGTAAAGGCCGAGACCTCAACTCACCAGCAGGAGCAGGGGAGTGTAGAGGCCCCGACATCAGCTCAACAGGAAGGATCAGGCGAGTGTGGAGACACATTCCTCAATTCACTAGCAGGATCAGGAGAGTGTAGAGGCCCAGACCTCCACTCACCAGCAGAATCAGGGGAGTGTAGAGGCCTAGTCCACTGAGAGCAGCTGACACCACCAGCACTTGCACCGTTCTTGCTTTGAGTACACTCCAGTCGAGGTAGGGCGTCTTCTCCTCTGGCTTGGGGTGCTTGAGCTGACAACAGGAGGTTCATGTGACGGTCGTTGGGCGGCGTACATTCGTAGCCACTCGGACATTCGTCTATCTAACAAAGAGCACACAATCGGGCACTACAAAACCAACCGGTAAATAAATCAAACATGTGCATGCTTCTCCTTAATAATGTCAGTATTCATTGCAAAATTGTCAAAGGATGTTTTACTGATATTTGACACTGGTACAGCATACCCAGCCTCCCACGTCTTCATTGTGTGCTCATCAACTGCCAAGCATTCGTGAAGCACATAACTGTACATAGTACAAATGCATATGTACACTAGTACATATGCACCGCTCCGAACAATATATAAATATATCAATCAAAAATATATCCATATACACCGCTCCGAACGCAGACATCACCGGGATCTAACTGACGTTTTCGGATGCCAACTGCACGAATAATAATACTCTGTGAAACCTGACGTTGATTATTGATTAGTGCCAGATGCCGTTCTACTTCGGAACCGGTACTGCATGGGTTTGCCGCTGTGGCATTTAGAAAATATAGTGACAAAAAACCGGTAAACTGCACACCATATATACTGAATTACGACATCATAAACTAAACTTGTAGACAAAGGTGTTTATGTCTGGACCCCAATTGACTTGGATGCAAGTCACCGACAGCTACAGCTCATGTGCACTAACATAAACCTGAAAATGTCATGAGAAGCAACAAAAAGTGAATTACTCCACCCTGTAACAAAGCATAATTACTACATAAACGTTACATAGCCTGTCCCAATTTGAACCACCTCAGGCCACTGACCTGGCAAAATGTGCAGACACCACACTCCTGCCATAATATCCGACGTACTGTAACCATCGAGGCTGCATTCAGAGCTAGTCTGTAGGGTATCCATCAAAGGAAAGCCATTGTCATGGAACTATGCTCGACAATCGAGGAGTATTATTTATTCTCTTCTAGGTGTATCCTTGTCGCGGCTGTTCTCACACTGTGCTGCACGACGCGAGGAAAATGCAACCGCGTATGTATAAGTGATTCATATGGGGAATTATTATTCCTCGGCATATTTTTGCTTACATGTATTATAAATTACTTTTTCTTCAACAATCCGTGACTTGCACTTCAACGACCACTATTCCTACTTCGCAGGCATTTACCCACTTGGAGAATGGTGACGTATATGTATTTGAAATATATAAGACAAATATGGCATGTTGGACAGTGAGACATCAGGAATGGATGCTTCTTGAAATAGCTACAGTAAATAGTACCGAAGGAGCAACACATTATACAGGTAGGGCATTTTAGTACACGATAAATTTCAACCCATTTAATATTGACATAATGTATTCCACATGGCGAAATCAACCCGGCTTGAGACCAAACGCTATATTGCATTTGTTGTTAAATACTGGTGAAATGCATGTCTTTCAGGTCTACCTCCTCCCCTCCCCAAATCCTGTAATCCCTCATCGCGATGACAATCCTGGTCACGTTGCTGCCCGTCCCTAACTGGCGTCATTCACTCCTCCAATGACCGACTGCGGCTTCCTTAAAATCCGTCAGAACAGCCCGATTCTAAACCCCAGATACGGTCTTGATATATGCAAGGAGCGGTCAGCCATAAAACTGTCACGCACGAGTCCATTCGCTCGTGAATCAGACCACCACAAAAAAGTGTCGTCTCATTAACTGGATCTGGAGGGCGCATGATTGATGCTCCCACACCCTGTGGCCGCCACATACCTTGAACTCCTTTTTCTCCTTGACTTTGCGCTTTTGGTTCTTCAGATGCAGGATGGCTCTGCGCTGCGGATGATACAATGACGCGGACCGGTAGAAAATGCCGATGACGAACGTACTGAAGACGATGCCGGTGACCGCCTGCAGACCCAGCCGCCAGCCCAGCCGCCTGCGGGCGCAGACGCATCAGCAGGACATCTGGTGGACACAGCGGGGTGGCCAGCCGCACAGCAAGTCAAGGCGACACGTCCCCGGCCACCGGAGGCGCGTACACCGGCGGACGGCGGCTTCTCCGATCAGGAGCAAAATCAGCAGCACTCTGGCAGCGGATATGACTCGTGAATGGGGACGTTAAAAGTTGTTTATTGTTCATTATATCAAAACATTGTAGTCTGATAATTTGCTTGCTTAATGACATGCTATAGTTAATGGCACGCCATACACATGATGCTCTTTTTACTGCGACGGTTTCTGTTCACAATACCCACACCAACATTGTGGGCTATACATAAGTAGAGCTGGAACGGCTCCTGTCCAAAATACTGACATCAATAGCTATATAAGCGCTATGGGGGCTGATATGGGTAGAGCTGGGGGCTGAGCTATGGGTAGAGCTGATAAGGGCACTACGCAAATTGTACAAACAAACCACGATCGGCGTAATGCTGTGCGTCAAAATCCTACCGGGGAAATCAGCGCCATCTCCACCACCATCATCCACACAATGTGGACGAATGGGGCAGAGAGAGAGAGAGAGAGAGCCCGGCTGTTCGGGTAGACCAATACCAGGTGAACACGTGTACACACCGGGAGGCTAGGACGTGCGCACATCGGGGGGGGGCTAGGACGTTTACATACCGAGAGGCTATGGCGTACACGCACCGGGAGGCTAGGACGTGCACACATCGAGAGGCTAGGACGTGCATACACCGGGAGGCTATAACGTACACACACCGGGAGGCTAGGACGTGCACACACCGAGAGTCTATGACGTACATGCACCGGAGGCTAGGACGTGCACACACCGGGAGGCTAGGATGTGCACACACCGAGAGGCTATAACGTACACACATCGGGAGGCTAGGACGTGCACACACCGATATGCTAGGACGTGCACACAGCGGGAGGCTAGGACATACACACACCGGGGGGCTAGGACGTACAAACACCGGGAGACTAGGACGTGCACACACTGGGAGGCTAGGACGTACATCCAGCGGGAGGCTAGGGCGTGCAAATACCGGGAGGCTAGGACGTGCACACACCGGGAGGCTAGGATGTATATCCAGCGGGAGGCTAGGGCGTGCACACACCCGACGCTGTAACGCAGGACGGTGGAGATGATGGTGAGACCGATGCCAGCGGCCGACTGCACGATGATCTCGACAAACTCGCGCCGCCGCTTGAAGTACTGACCGGTCATCAGGTCAGAGGTCTCCCGGGTCAGACCCACCCCGATGCCCATCACCACACCGTAGCTGGAACAGAGTCATCAGGTCATCAGGTCGCTAGATTAGAGGTCTCCGAGTCAGACCCACTTCGGTATCCACACCATAGCTTGGCTGGAGTTATCAAGTCATCAGGTCACTAGGTAATTGGTTCCCGAATCAGACCCACTTACGACTAGAAGCTAAGTCCAAATGAATGACCATTAATTCGTATTGTAGCTTCGTTAGAGCGGTTTGATTGCCAACCGCTTTGTCAAAACCACAAGGCCAACTACTGTCAATCGAATTCGACTTAATTTTGATCTGTATGCAATTTGGAAATATTATTTTGCAGCATTTTGGATATTCCACGGGGAATTGATTTGTTCCAGCTGTTATTTATTGATCTTTCCCACCAAGTGGTCTAATCTGGCCTACGTGCCCTACATCAGCCGGAAAATGAATAATAAAAAGTGAAACCGAGGAGGCAGGACAAATTGCCGCTTCTCTGGTATGCATTCACGCACCACAAATAAACACAAAGCGCGTTGAATTTGAGTCATTCTGGTCAATATTATTCATATTAGCGCTATTATCGACACAACCGTCACCAGGCATCAATAAAAGCAGGCCTCGAACAAATATCGAGTGTGCCCAACTGACCGCACCTGACCCCAGTGGGGTCACGTGGCCTGCGTCACCGCTCACCTGAGGAACACCTGGTGAAGCTGCTGAGCAAATGAGGTGAAGAGGCAGGCGAGGGCGGCCACCAAGCCGCCGAGCACGGCCGTCAGTCGGGTGGACTTCCGGCGACAGATGCCCACCACCACGGGCGTGATAAGCAGACTGACGCACAGGTTCAGACTGCCCAGCCAGACTGCAGCCGAGATGCAAGGTCAGACTGTCCGCACAGACTGTGGCAGGGACTCAGGTGTCAGACTGTCCACACAGACTGTACCAGGCGCAGGGGTGAGGCTGTCCACACAGACTGTGGCAGAGACTCAGGGGTCAGACTGTCCAGTCACGCTGTACCAGGCACAGGGGTGAGACTGTCCAGGCAGACTGTACCAGGCAAAGTGGTCAGACTGTCCAGGCAGACTGTGGCAGAAACACAGGGCCTTGTCAGATTGTGGCACAGTCACACAAGTCAGTCTCTGTGGCGATAGTAGATCATCCTATTCGTGTTCTTTTGCAATCGTTGACATAGTGGGCCTTACCTCCACTCATTCATTTGACATGTTGTATGAATATTGTGGCCTCAGGTCATGTCAAGTCACTGACCCAAGTTAGATCAAGCGTGTATGAAAACTGAGCACTGATGACTTCTTTGGAGTTCCGCTTTTTGTTTAGCTGGCTATATCAACTGCGTATTATGTGGCCAGTAATTTGCACGTCTCAAAACCTTTGAAAAAGCAAGAGTAAGCGCCATGAAATCAAGTTCACGGTAGGATATTTTCCTCAGTTCCATCATACAAATAAATACGATGAATACTGGGCCACATGATAAGAAGTAACCCAGTCTTATCCAATGGCCAATGAACTTGGGTCGGACTGGATTTCAAGCCAACTATCTAGCTGCAGCCAATGCTACCAAATTAAGTAGAATAGAAACAAATGGTAATACACTGACGACGAAGACGCACTTTGCGACCTTGCGCCACAAATGGTCGTTGGATTATAATTCAGGGCACACAATCACCGTATGATGACAGCACGACCAAGACGTTCCGCCGGGGTAACACGAGGTCACTGCTATGATCACACCAGACCACCCCAGGTTGACCTTTAGCTCACTTCTTCGTCAAACCTGAAGCCCCATGTCATCCTGAATTGATTACTGGGCAATATCCCAAAAGTCATAATTGCAGTATTGATCAAATAACATGATGATTCCGGTAATATCAGTATTGACATAGGTAAAATAATGAAGGTGCTTTACTCAAGCATTACCTTTGTCTGTCCTGTAGCATAGTTGTACTTCTGTGTGAGCCTCAGATAATTTTTAAGTCTTAGGGAGCATACGATCTTTCCCAAGTGACGGATATGATAGCGGTGTCCGCAGCAAAAGCTTGGGTTAAATACATAGCACTTGATCTGTTGTTTTCATTCCGTAGGCGTTGCGATAAACCACCCGGCAAGCAGACCTCACCTAGCTCGCTCTGCGCTACGTGATGCTGGAAATAAGAAGCATGGCGAAGAATCGAAGCCTCGTTCTCACATCCAGCGGCGCACTTGCTGCCGTCTGACGGCCGAAGTTATCGACTGTGTAGACCAGAACTCCGCGCTGACCCGAACCGAGAAGGACCGAAACGGCGGCCACTGAATACACCGAACACAATCTAGCTGCCCCAGGGGAAATAGCCGCGCTCGCGGCTTGTTGAAATGTTCGCCACTGTGGGTGTGGCCTTGAGATGGCCCATACACTCTGAAAAATGTCTCATAATTGGAAAATTATACGGCATCAGAGAATATCTCCGTCGTGAGTCGATGACGCCGGAGATAGAGTGTCCGTATCAAATGAAGATAATTCAGAAAAGTCGAGCATGATTCCAGCATAAAGTAGGTCTGCAAAGCATTTTGTCAATCCCGATAGGGCGATACATCTGGAGAAACTACGCAATAATTTGGAAACGTCATCTTGGATGAAAGAGTGTGGAGACATTAAAGTGACGTTACGAACAGCGTCCAAAAAGAACATCGGCGTATGAAAATGCTTATAATTTGTAGCCTTACATGTTGCATTTAGTGTCGCAGCGACATCAGAAATCACTCACGGTACGTGACGGAAAGTGAGTTGAACACCTGCACGATGCTTATTGCATGCAAGGACACTGTTCTCTGTAATCTGTCATGCGTCTGCAACATTTCCCGGGACATTATTGATTGCTCAGCTCGATGAACGTCAGCTAATTTCTCTAGCATCAGTTGGCTTCCAACTTGGCAGGACAAAGCGTCCCCCTGTCAAGGCAGCCGCTTCCGTGAGCCTGTCACTGCAAATCACAGTATCTCAGCGCCGCTGAGTGGCGTGGGACTCTGCTTCCAGTTGTCGATACGGACACGAACCGCGGCGGGACCGGGCCCAACTTATTCAGCGGCCGATGCCGCCGGAACTGCCGGCCCAGATTGGACACGTGACCGGGTACCGCTGCGATGCTCGGTGGGCTGCGCCAAGGTGGGTTCTCGACTCGCCGCAACACGGTACCGGCGACTCCGACGCGTCTGAGTGGCGGACAGTGTACCCCGCTGTCGGCCCCATGCGGGAGCGGCGGACAGTGTACCCCGTTGTCGGCCCCATGCAGGAGCGGCGGACAGTGTACCCCGCTGTCGGCCCCATGTGGGAGCGGCGGACAGTGTACCCCGCTGTCGGCCCCATGCAGGAGCGGCGGACAGTGTACCCCGCTGTCGGCCCCATGCAGGAGCGGCGGACAGTGTACCCCGCTGTCGGCCCCATGCAGGAGCGGCGGACAGTGTACCTCGCTGTCGGCCCCATACAGGAGCGGCGGACAGTGTACCCCGCTGTCGGCCCCATGCAGGAGCGGCGGACAGTGTAGCTCGCTGTCGGCCCCATGTGGGAGCGGCGGACAGTGTACCCCGTTGTCGGCCCCATGTGGGAGCGGCGGACAGTGTAGCCCGTTGTCGGCCCCATGCGGGAGCGGCGGACAGTGTACCCCGCTGTCGGCCCCATGCAGGAGCGGCGGACAGTGTAGCTCGCTGTCGGCCCCATGTGGGAGCGGCGGACAGTGTACCCCGCTGTCGGCCCCATGCAGGAGCGGCGGACAGTGTAGCTCGCTGTCGGCCCCATGTGGGAGCGGCGGACAGTGTACCCCGTTGTCGGCCCCATGCGGGAGCGGCGGACAGTGTACCCCGTTGTCGGCCCCATGCAGGAGCGGCGGACAGTGTAGCTCGCTGTCGGCCCCATGTGGGAGCGGCGGACAGTGTACCCCGCTGTCGGCCCCATGCAGGAGCGGCGGACAGTGTAGCTCGCTGTCGGCCCCATGTGGGAGCGGCGGACAGTGTACCCCGTTGTCGGCCCCATGCGGGAGCGGCGGACAGTGTACCCCGCTGTCGGCCCCATGCGGGAGCGGCGGACAGTGTACCCCGTTGTCGGCCCCATGCAGGAGCGGCGGACAGTGTACCCCGCTGTCGGCCCCATGTGGGAGCGGCGGACAGTGTACCCCGTTGTCGGCCCCATGCGGGAGCGGCGGACAGTGTACCCCGCTGTCGGCCCCATGCAGGAGCGGCGGACAGTGTAGCTCGCTGTCGGCCCCATGTGGGAGCGGCGGACAGTGTACCCCGTTGTCGGCCCCATGCGGGAGCGGCGGACAGTGTACCCCGTTGTCGGCCCCATGCAGGAGCGGCGGACAGTGTAGCTCGCTGTCGGCCCCATGTGGGAGCGGCGGACAGTGTACCCCGCTGTCGGCCCCATGCGGGAGCGGCGGACAGTGTACCCCGTTGTCGGCCCCATGCAGGAGCGGCGGACAGTGTACCCCGCTGTCGGCCCCATGTGGGAGCGGCGGACAGTGTACCCCGCTGTCGGCCCCATGCAGGAGCGGCGGACAGTGTAGTTCGCTGTCGGCCCCATGTGGGAGCGGCGGACAGTGTACCCCGTTGTCGGCCCCATGCGGGAGCGGCGGACAGTGTACCCCGCTGTCGGCCCCATGTGGGAGCGGCGGACAGTGTACCCCGCTGTCGGCCCCATGCAGGAGCGGCGGACAGTGTAGCTCGCTGTCGGCCCCATGTGGGAGCGGCGGACAGTGTACCCCGCTGTCGGCCCCATGCAGGAGCGGCGGACAGTGTAGCTCGCTGTCGGCCCCATGTGGGAGCGGCGGACAGTGTACCCCGCTGTCGGCCCCATGCAGGAGCGGCGGACAGTGTAGTTCGCTGTCGGCCCCATGTGGGAGCGGCGGACAGTGTACCCCGTTGTCGGCCCCATGCGGGAGCGGCGGACAGTGTACCCCGCTGTCGGCCCCATGCGGGAGCGGCGGACAGTGTAGTTCGCTGTCGGCCCCATGCGGGAGCGGCGGACAGTGTACCCCGCTGTCGGCCCCATGCGGGAGCGGCGGACAGTGTACCCCGCTGTCGGCCCCATGTGGGAGCGGCGGACAGTGTACCCCGTTGTCGGCCCCATGCAGGAGCGGCGGACAGTGTACCCCGCTGTCGGCCCCATGTGGGAGCGGCGGACAGTGTACCCCGTTGTCGGCCCCATGCAGGAGCGGCGGACAGTGTAGCTCGCTGTCGGCTCTGCGGGTGTGCACGGTGGACACTGCGACACTGGACACGGCGCCGACGGTCCTCGCTCCCAGACTGACCGACAGGTCACTGCTCTCCGTCTTGCCGCTACGATTCCGACACTCTCACACTCGACTGGCGTCTGAGGAGTCTTGGGGATTAGGGGGGGGCAGGGAGTGCTCAGTACCGGTCCCAGCCGCTGCGCCGTCGTCTGCCCGGTGATACCTGCGTGCCGATATCTGGTGACGAAGCGGTCTCGGCGGCACACGCTCCATCACAGCTGTCGCAAACACCACAGGAACCGAGCGCAGCGTGTTGGAGTTGAGATGGTCGGCCAGCTGACTCGACTCTGACCCGACCTCTGACCCAACCTGTGACCCGCGCGGCCATTGTCTGTGCCGATACCGTGACCTCGTCAGTGCAAGAAGCAGGGTTTCTCGCCGCCCCCCATCCACTGTGGTCCGCCGCACTCAGCATTTCCCAACGGTAATCAATCAAGGCTGTGATTTCACTTGGTATTCGACAAGCCAATCATTCGACAGCACTTTGATTGAACTCTGCCCTGTACAAATAGAGTAATGCGCGGTGCCAGCTATGCTTTTCATTCATCACGTATAATTGGTGCTCACAGACACGAGAAGCATGCTAAGGTCTTGTTAACTGCTCGAAGAGAAGAGTGCTATGAATTTATTGGAACAAAAGATGCTGCGAAGTCAAATAATGCATCAAAGGACGCTAACACTAACGCTATGAATACATGAAATAGTTCATAGGGGAGAGGTATAAATAAGCCAAACTACAAACGCAACGAATAAAACTGACGAACGACATTCATGTGAAGATGTCGGCTGGAAATATCGCTCAAAACCCCATAATAAAGCCATCTCAAATGGAGCGCTGGAAACGCGAGGGAAGTCTGTCCACTTATCACGACATCTCCAGAACTTCATGGCTCCGGACAATTGACGCGGTACGGCGAACGAGAAGTAAAGTAACATCCGTCGGCAATATTGGACCTCGCGTGCAGACCTTTGTAGCCGTGGTTGATAATAAATCGCAGTGTTTGATCACCTGACAGTTCAGCGCGCGATGCCGGGTCATGGTGACGTCAGGATTGTGATGTCACAATGACACTGGTTGTCCTCACATCTGTAGCAGTCAATCAACATCTTCGTTGTGACGTCATGATCACACCATGCGCCAACCAGCACAGGCTGTGGACTTTTCCGCAATGTAGTCTTTCACGCAAACCAGCCATCCACTGTGGCTATTTTCGACTCGGTGCCGTCCTTTAACAGGCGCGCTTGTTCGAAGATGGTCGACCCACTCAGACCACGATGGTGGCGAACTGGGCTGAAGATGGTCGACCCACTCAGACCACGAAAGTGGCGAACTGGGCTGAAGATGGTCGACCCACTCAGACCACGATGGTGGCGAACTGGGCTGAAGATGTCGACCCACTCAGACCACGAAAGTGGCGAACTGGGCTGAGCTTAGGTGAAGCGAAGCTGCTCCAATTCGGAAATCCAGTACAATAGGTGAAGCGCTTAAGTTTTGTTAACATAGGCACTTAGGCCTCCTCAGGCCATTTTGTGTCATAGAAAAAAACAAGGTATTATGGTATAAAAGTCTGTTTATAAGTTCTGGAGGAAGCAAGTTGTCAGAGGAAAGCGAAAAGTACTTTGAGAATAAATGGGTGATTGTCCCCCATCAGTGAGGGCAGGGAAAAAGGAATGTTGTGTGTATGGCAATAATCGATCAGTGTTTTTTTTTCAGGGCCGTGGCATTGTTGACAGCGCATAAGTGTATGTGTGGCTATAAGATTGGTGTTGCATGATGAACACGAAGGCCGAGGTTAAGCAGAATAAATATATCGATGTGTGAGGTAAGCATGTCCAATACGGAGCCGATATAGGGCCTTTTCTTCGTCGCCGATATAGGGCCTCTCTCTCTCTCTCTCTCTCTCTCTCTCTCTCTCTCT